>JAMKCH010013892.1:0-54534 GCA_023653785.1 Ophioderma brevispina | reverse complement strand
GAAGCGCACTGGAAGGACAGATCCACAAAGTCCAGGCGGCACTATATAATCGATTAGTCGTGCAGAGAGCTACCTAATTAGTCAAATGATGTGACACCAATTTGGGATCAAATTGATCGGGACTTGATTCGTACCTCCCCCAGCACGATGAAAACATCCCTATGAAGCCACAGGAATGTTCGAGCATGGCGCAGTCAAAGGTCAACTATCGGGCATAATTAATGAGCACTATACAGCGTGCCGTGTGCAAAGACATTCCCTGATCGGGCTGCTTTAACCAGGGCGACATGCAGAAACAGGTCCAAATTGTAAGGGTGAATCTAATATGCATAATGAAAACGCCATTACATTATTTTACCACACCGATGAGCGTCAAATATGGTACCAATACAAAGGATAAACTTCAGGATTGATATAAAATATGTCCTCTTATGACCAAACTGTTTGAGAGATGAGAATAAGAAGGAAGAAGAAAGCTTGAAATAGACGCGCCAAACTGTAGTGATCAAAGGCCAAAGAGTGGAAGTGGATGACGGAACGATGCAGTAAATCATCAGAAGCTACAAATCCTAATGTTGACGGGGAGGGAAAGTCGTCATCAACGGTTTATTTGTACACCTAATCTTACGATTGCACATGTGTGGACATTCTTGCAGCTTCTACACAATTAACACAATTTTCCAATGAATCAAAACAACATTGGCCGTTTCTGTCGTCACGGTAAACGTCATTTAATGAGCAGCCCTCTATCGATTCGGGCTAATTATCATAATCTATGTCGGCTAAATTTCCCACACAGTTTGTAAGTGCACAGCTGACATGTTCCGTATTAAAAGACTAGTTTGTTTTACGTTTGTGAAGGGGATAAATTATTAAATTAGTTGCATACCGTCACCATTTTAAAGGGACGATAACAGCCTGTAACCCGAAACCAGCTAGTCTTTTTCAAGATCGCTCGGCTATGTCCCCTTTCCGAGGACATCCCCAGCCGATATAATAATTTGGTGACACACCCCCCCAAACCCCAGGGGCCTTAGATGAGCCCATGCAAACACTTTACAACCATGGGATATGAAAATAATATCTCAGAAATCTTACCCCATGGTCTTAGCACGGCCCCATCAAAATACCCCCACCACCACCACCCACCCAAAGGCCTTAGGCCGGTGGTTGGGTGCCCATGCAAAAGTCTTCAAGACAAGTCTTAAGTCTTTCAAAGATCTTATTCGAGCATGGAAAATATCATACGTGCAAAAGAGATAATAACAATTATATTATATAATAATTACATAAAGTATCATTGATAAAACTGTGTTACTAAGAGAAATAGGTGAAATATAGGATATGTAGGAACAGCAATGGACAAACCAATTGGGCTTATAATGATGGCTGGCCCTGTACTCCAAACAAAATAACATAGATTCAATTTTAAACAGGGATGATATAAAGTATTAACTGATAATATACTACTAGAAAAAAAAAATCTCCACGGAAACAAAAATTTAACGGGAATACATGATACGGGATTTGGACCAGGGAAGGACAGGGGATGTTCAACATTGCCTTGCTGAGGTTGAAAACTATGTTAATGAGGAAGCAGAGTTAAAAATAAAGTTGAATATAGTGAAGAATAGAGATAAGATGAAGAAGAAGTGAAGAGAGAAATAAGGAATGGGGAAGTAATTAATAAGATTGTATGGTTGATGAATGTTTTTTCAGTTGAGCTTTAAAAGTAGTTTGGTTTTAATTGTGTGATAGATTCTGGGAGATCATTCCCAAGTTTTGCGCCTTGATACGAATAAAAAGTGCTTTTCAAGGAAGAATTAGATTTCATAAGGGGAAGATGAATTTGTCGGATTGTTGGTGTTTATAGTGTGGATTGGTCTGTTTGTGGTAAAGTAATTGATGAAGTTTGGAGGTAAACGATTGTTGTGATAGTCAACACATGAAAAGCGCACTGTTTGAAGTTGGTTGGGTGCTCTAAATTAAGCGTTTTCAGTGAATGAAATAATGGCAAAGGGAGTTATGGGGGGTGGGGTTGAGTTTGTGATAGTGCCGAATGGCCCATTTCTGGGGTGTTTAGTTTGGTGAGTCGTGAGTGATAGTTGAGGCCAGATGATGTTACAGAGTAATCTCTGGGAGGATAACTAAAGTGTTTGTATAAAACTTGTGAAGCTGTCAATCAAATACGGAATACGTGTCAATCAGACGTAATTAGCTTATACAGTGAACATCAATGTTCCTTGATAATTTGTGTGACGTGTGATGTGCAATACTTATCACTTCTAACTTTGATTCAATCTGGGTGAAATACTCTTTAAGGTATCCATTTTAGTCAGTAATCAGCAGTCATTTGCTTGTGGAAGCCATTATTCTTTAGTTTAATTGCCGCAGTGTCTTGATTCTATTATCATGAGTTACCTACTCGCTTGCTTACATTGTTGATTAAATTTGTTTTGGCTATCATCTCTTTTTTCTTTCTTTTGTGTGCATAAATTTTAATTAGCGTTTTATGTCTTTTGTGAAAATATGTTTGTGTGTCCTGCTCCAAACTAATTAAACCGCTCAAAAAATAATTGCAAGAATGTAAAGTTTATGTCCAATAAGAAATGTATCTAACTTAAGACTGAAGGAACTCCTTAGATAAACATTAATGACTGGAGTGCTCAAAATGTAGTAACAAGCAAACGAATGTTGATATTAGCGACCTGGAAACCGATATTGATAAGTTGAACGATAATAGTGAAAAATGCAAGAAGAAGTGATTTTGCGCAAATATGACTCATGATTTTTAATCCTTTAAGATAATGAAAACATGTTGAAAGAAGCAAATATGCTATGACAGATTTCCAATTCCAGTGCTCATATATGGTGGCCCAGAGAAATTAAGTCAAGAGATACAATGAAAACAACAACTTTACCTTGTTCAATGTAAATATAAGAAGTTTTTAAACAAAAATTTGTGACAAATTGAATGACTGTTTAAAATTTTGAATCTAATTTTACTATTATCGGTTAACAGAAACTCATCTACAGGAAACCCTTACCATGGTAGAATATCCCGGTTCCAATATGGAATTATCAACAATTGGTCGTGATTCAGGGGGGTTGCATGTACATAAAAAATGATGTCAAAAAAAACATTTAAACATCATCTTTTTAAAAAAAAAAAAAATATGGAATTTGTTTCATTGAATAGAAAACAGTGGTGGTAAGAATATAAGTGTTGGTATAATTTACGGCCATACTGCAATCCACGATTCATTGCAGATCTTGAACCAATTTTTCATATTATAAGTGGAGAGGGAAAAAAGGAAAATTATATTACTGGGTGAATTTAATATAGATTTGTTAAAAGAAGAGTCACAGACCTACACATGATTTTATTAAGGATTTTATTTAATTCAAATTTCTTGCTACCAACCCATTTTTGAAACCTACACGACTTACTGAACCTCAGACGTTTTAATAGATTATATTGACCAATTCTGAGAGCTCAATTAATACTGCTATATTAGTTACAAATATCACTATCATTTACCGACAGTTTGGAGATCGAAATTAAGAATTGGAAAACGAGACCGGTTCTATTAAAAAGAAACAAAATATTTATAAAAGATACCATGATAATGAAAACATTGATAAGTTAAAAAGGAACTGTCCGAAGTTAATTGGGATATGTATTAGGTTCATGAATGTAAATTGTGATACAAACTTCGTTGACAGTTTACCACATTGTACGATGATTGTGTGCCGTTAAAAGGTGTATTGTAAATAAAAGGAAAGTTCCACAGTCACCATGGATTTCTAAAGGTATTTTGAAAAGTATAATAATAAAAACAAACTGTATAACGAATTTTAAGATGCCTGAATGAAAACAAGCTCAAAAGTTTTAAAACGTACCGACACCAACTTCATACCTGATTCGAAGTGTAAGCGGGAGTACTTTCAAAAAAGGTTCTCCCAGAAACACGAAATAATATAAAATAGAGATGGGAAATTATTAATAAGATTTGTTGGCTTGCAAAAGTCGGGTACATCAAAGTAAGTTTAAATCGGAAGATGGGTGTGCCTATTATCGACCCTCAGAATATATCAAATGCTTTTAACAATTTTTTTGTTTAGATAGGACGCCAAAATTCGCTTCAAAGATAAAACATACGGGGCAAAATTATTTGAATATCTCGACTAACCTTTATTCAAAGTGAGTGTTTATGAAACCAATCGTCACTGACGAGGTTATAAGATATTACTAAGTTTAAATCAAAGAAGAGTCCTGGTCATGGATGATTAAAAAACTTATGTCAAGAGGGTTGCCAAAGAATAGCACGCTTTACGAATAGATTCAATAGTTTCCATTTCTACTGGAGTTGTTCCAGACCAATTGAAAATAGCAAAAGTGGTTCCAATATAAAAAAAAGATGACAAAGAAGTGTTTTCCAATTATCGACCTGTTTCTGTTCTTCCTGTTTTCTAAATTCCGAAAACTGTGTTTAACAGATGTACGGATTATATTGATAAAAACAAAATATTGAATATAAACAATTTGGATTTAGATCAAATCATGCAACATATATGGCAATCATTGAATTAGTTAATACAATAAGTAATGCAGTAGAAATAAATGAAACACGTTTGGAATATTCCTTAATATTTTCAAAAGCGTTTGACACTATTAACCCTGACGATATTATGCATAAACTAAATAATTATGGTTTTCGAGTATTGCCCTGGAATGTTTAAAGCTACTTGGATAATAGAACACAATTTGTACGATCTCAATCAGTGATTCAGTTTATCAAAATAAAAATCGGGGTCCCACAGCTCAATTTTTTGGGTCCTTTGTTGTTCCTCTATATGTAAATGATTGTAATGCGTTTCATTGTTGGAAGTAGTCTTATTTGCTGATGATACTACCCTACGGGTACTCCCATCCAGATTAGCCCCAAAAATGTGTAATAACTATTGAATTTACAAGAGATTAGTCACTGGTTTCAGGGCAAATCATATTATCGGTCAATGCGAGCAAAACCAATTATATGTTGTTGGGATAGCCTATATAACTTCTAAATATTTCCTACAGGAACTGAAAGGCAATGATGGCAAACAAACTAAAAAAAAAAAAAAAAGAGTTTAATGTACAAAATATTTTAAGGTTGTTGTGATAATGTGCATTGGAGAGAGTTCACTAGACCAAATTTGGGGGTTATCATCGATGACATCTTCCGTGGAAATCACTCGATCAATATCAAAAAATATTTCTAAAACGTTGGTTTACTCTCCAACATTACACCACTTGTACCTGGACATGTATTATACCCTTTATATTGTACGCTAGTATTACCTTACATAAATTATGGTAATCTTAATATGGGTAGTTCTAATAAAATCTATTTAGATAAAATAATTTAAGTTGCAAAATGGGCTATAAGGCCGATTTCAAATAGTCATTATAGAGGCCATTCTGGGCCATTATTTTCAAATTCAATTTTGTTAAACGTCTTTGATACATATAAGCTGGAATTGCAGTGTTTATGTACAAACATCTATACGAGCCAATTACCAAACCTTTTGAGAAGGTCCTTGAAAACATGCCCAATACATAAATAACCATACAAGAATGCCCACACCATAGTATTAATAATATCAGAAATGTGTCCGATCGCGCCTGTGAGAAATCTGGGCCCAACTTATGGAATGCTTTGGACAATGATTCAAGACGTGTTAGAAAATATCAAGTGTTTTAGAAGTCATTTCAATCTGTCTTATAGCGAATTATGATGAGTTTTGGTTTGGGCATGTCTTGTTTGTGTAGGTGTATGCGTTCCTTTTGTTTGGTGTGATGAAATTAGGTTAGGGAATGATCACATCTGGCCTTATGGCCTCTCGTCATCGCCTCAATTCATTGCTTTTGTTCTTTGTAAGATTTATGTGATGATAATGAAATAAATTGATTGATTGCGTGATTGATTGATTGTGATTTTATGTGTAGTCTGGAGGTGGGTGTTTAACTCTGTAATTGGTACCACTTGCGTGAGACGCTTTGGTAGTGCAGAGTTAATGTGTTCATTCCATGTTTAGTTTTTCGTCATTGTGATGCCAAGAAGTTTGGTTGAGTGTACCTGGGAGATTTGTATTGTAAATGTTTTGCCATATGTGATTTGTGCTGTGGGCGTGTAAAAAAAGCATTAGTTAGTTTTGGAAACTTGAGAGAAAGTTTGTTAGTCCGAAACCAGTCTGTGATTTTTGGAAGTTACACGATGCATAATCAAAAAGTGCCATCAATGTTAGGGGTCTGCAAGAAAATGTTTGTGGTCTCTGCAATCAAATTATTTTTATTGTGTTCGAGATGTTGTGATGCATTCATGTAATAAATGCAAAGTAGGGTTCCAAGGATTGAGCCTTGTGGAACGCCAACTGTAATAGGTTTGATGGATGTTGCGGTGGAGTGTACGTACTGATTGTGAGCGGTTAATTAGGTAACTCCTGAACCACTCCAAGCTACGCCACGGACACCGTAGTGATAAAGTTCTGAAGAAGGAATGTTGTGATCGATGGTGTCAGAAAAGCCTTGGAGAGATCCAGGAAAACCCCATGGTGTGGAGTTAATTTTTAGTGCAAGGTGAGGTAGTTGTAGGTCAAGAGTTGCCATGTAGTTGGCGTTTGTAGGCTAAAAACCGTATTGTTCATCGACACAGAAGTGTGCTATTACGAATAGCGACAGGGAGTGTGGTGTTAATGATTGTCAAGTAGTTGAAAAAAGATGAAAGACAGGAAAGGGGCCTGTAATTTGCAATTTTATGTGCATCTTTGTTTGGTTAATAGGAATGACTTTGGCTGATTTGAGGTGATCGGGAAAGTACCAGGTGTGAGAAGTGGTTGGTTAAATATGTGCATCAAAGGCGAAATGATGTTATCATATGAGTTGTTAGCAATGCCAGGATCTACCGTGCCTGACAATGTGGATTTGCAAAGTGGTCAGCCCACAGAGTTGTACAGGATGAACAAGACAGCGGGGCGAATTCGTAGGAATCGTAAGCGGGAGTAAACGGTAATGCGAATGGTCTCAGAAAAAAAACTTTCATACTCCCAGATTATGGCACGAATCCGCCGCTTCGAAATCCTACCGTTCAACAAAGTCAACACCAATATTGAATCTCTTCCCATATAGAAATTGCTAACTTTCTCAGAATCGTCACAGCGTGGCGGAGCCCCGCGTCGTGTTCAGTCTGTAACAACTTTGGATGGATCGAACCACTTTTGCAAATCCACATGTCCAGGCCCGGTATTTGTTGAGTGTACAAAGGTCACGCTTCATGAAACATCTTGGATCCAGTAATATTAGTCATTGCATCGCGTCTTTAGTGTTCCTTATCGGCTTGAATGATTCATCGCGTCGCCCGTATGGACCCCCCCCCCCCCCCCGCGAACAACATATATATTTGTATTTTGAAATTTCACTACTTATCGAGTATTTTAGTATCTACCAACTCGCAGACTTGAATAGCTCATTGGTATATATGAGTTGACATGTGACGTCAACGCCGGGCAACTAACAAGCACTTGCACCGGCAGTATCTTGTGCATCTGGGCAGGGCTTCTATCCATCCATCCATCCCATCATCTATCTATCTCACTATCATCTATCTATTGGGGCCACCATGTCCTAAGGACTTTTTGGCTCCTCGAACAAAATTTCTACCATCTATTCCTATCGTGCGCTTCCAAATATACCTTGTGGAAGGTAGTGCCCACAATGATTCATCTTCCATCTCCTTCCTTGAATTCTTCCTGTCTGTTTTTGTGCCTTGCGACCAGTTTCCATAAAAAGCGTTTGGGTAGACGACGTTGTTCCTTCTCGTCCCCCAAAATTACCAAACCATGTCAGCTGCGAGTCAGTGATGCGAGCTAGGAACCTTTTTGGTTGAAAGTGGCTGGGGAGATTCTTTGACAGAACTTCTTCATTCCGGATCTTCTCCTTCCAGCTGATATCTAAGATTTTTCTGTAGCATGCGCATCTCAAATGCTTCCAACTTCTTCAGTCATTCTTTGTTTGATGGTCAGATTTCAGAGCCATACAGAAAGCACTGGGTTGACAAGGTGAATTAACAATCCGTATTGGTGGAAGAGTGAAGATGTCTTTATCACTCCAACTCTCGTAATTTCCTAGTGAACTGTTGATGCAATAATAATCTGCTTTATTTCGCTGGTGGGTCCGTTTGATGGTGTAGCGTTACTACCCTCCCCATACTTGAATCTGTTAACCACTAGACTAAAGAGTGGTTTACCACAAGCTGGATCTTTATTGGGAGCTGGTCATCACGTGAGAATACCATAGCTTTTGTTTTATGTATAACTGATCTCCATCCATATTATTTTTTGCTAGCATGATGCACTTCCTCCATCCAGGTTTGTAGATCGGCCTTGATTCAGCGATGAAGCTATAATTCGTCAGCAAAACGAGGTCCCCCCCCCCTTTTAATTTGTACCATCCACGTTTATGCCAAGTTTTTACATTCTCAAAGGCCTGCTAAGGTGTAGTCGGAAATAGGTTGTAAGAGTCTGGTGTAGAGGACATCCCTGGCGCACGCCCAATATTTGTTTTCAAACCAATCCTGGTAGATTGTTGTTAAGTTCTGATGCACGCTTTTTAGCCTTGTGATAGAGGGGAATCTCTGATGATGTTGATCAGTTTTTGATGCACACCATAATGAAGCATCACTGTAAAGAGGCCATCGGGCCATACTCGATCGACTGCCTTCTTGTAATCAATGGAGACAGCAAAAACCTTCCAATCTTCTTCTTCTCTGAGGCGAATGTTGGATTAGGTTAGAGCTTCAGGGGCGAAGACTTGTGTTCAATTGGGGGGGTGGAGCGGCCAGGTCGAACCCTGCTTGTTCTTCTGCTAAAATGGCTTCTACATATGGCTTCATCCGGCTCCTTTATTTCAAGAAGAATTTTGCTGGAATGGTTACTCAGGCCTTTTTTTGGAAAAATGGTCCCTGTAGTCTCACACTTGGTGATGTCTCCCTTTCTTGGGCATGGTAAGAATGAGATTTTCCATTCTTTTTCTGTAAAGCGTTCATTTATCCAGATGCCATTTGCAGTATTGTGCAATTGGTCAATGATGCCTCACACACCATTCTTAAGCAATTCCTCCTGGGATCTCACAGAACCTGGCTTTTCCTGACTTCAGCCTTTTGACAGCTGCTTCAACTTCATAACGGAGAAGGGATGGCTCACTATCCATAGAAACAGCTAGTCCCCCCTGCAAGTTTGATGGATGGGTCAATGGTAAGGCTGATGATTGTAGGAGGGCCTTACCATATTCAAACCAATATTTGTTTCTCTTTCCCAGCTGGGTGGAAGAAACTCATTACTCATTACTTTACTACTAGCTGCGTGATATAGTTGGATGTAGGTCTTCTATCTACGACGAGCGGGGTGCCGTTAGTTATGTCTTTTGATGGTGTTTAAGACCCTCTTTTTGCTCTTGTTCTGGTTCATGTTTCTTTCTTCAAGATGTTAGCAATTGTGTCATTGTACCATTTTTCTTTGTCAGCTGTAAGAGGCCTTTTTAAAATCATCTGGTCATGTGGTTGTACTCTTGGACGACTGTTTAGGATCTTGAATGCCCTTCTCTTGCTTTTCCTCCTTTCATCTTGCAGTGTAAGATTTTGCAAGCAGCTCGCATCGGAGATCCAGGGATGTTCTTTTACCCGATGAATTCCAAGGACTTTTCATCTGCTGCCTCTTTTGATGATGTGGTGGTTTTTTTCAAGCAAAGGTCTTTCATGGGATCAATCTGTGTCTACTTTCATCATCAAGCAAAAAACCGAAACCCTGTTTTGCAGTTCAAAATTCTTTTTCTACACTAGGGTCATCAAGCTTGGGAAGGTTCCACTTCTTCTTACTTCTCTCTTTTGCTTTCCTTCTTCTCAACTTTTTGAATTTCAACCTTGGCAATAACAAGGGATTGTGTCTGATTCCAACATCAACACTTTGAAATGATCTGGTGTTATCCATTGCTGATCTCCACCTATCCTAATCAAGATCAGGTCAATTCATGTTCTTAGTCTTATGATCGGTGAAATCCATGTCCACTTCAGGGAAGGTTTGTGTGTTGAGAGAGTGTGGATATTACGAGGCGGGTTTTCTTGCAAAATATAAAGGCGTTCACCTCTGTCGTTTCATCTCCCATATCCCGTTCCTCCCATAGTAGGGGTCACAGGTTTTCATGGTTTTTCTTTTCCCTACCTTTGCATTCCAATCCCCCATGATGATAAGTAGGTCTGTTTGGGGGGCTGCATCAACTTTGTTTTGGAGGGTGGCATAGAAGTCTTCAACTACCTCATCAGGATGCGAAGATGATGGCGCATACACTTGGAATATCGTGATGTTAGGAGGGCCTTGACCTCTGCATCTGATGGACATGATGCGTTTCACTAATTGGAATCAAAGCTAAGTATTGCCTTTATGCAGTGTCACTCAAAGAAATCCTAACTCCTGCTTGTCTTGTTCGCGGCCTCCAGAAGAAGATGATTACCAACCCCTCATCACGATCTATAACTCCTTAGTCTTTTCATCGCAACTTCTGCTGCCAGACCAACTACTCCCATTTCAATCTTGCATCTCTTTACAAGAAGGTCACTCTTTTCCATCCTAACCCAGAGGGGTTCAAATAAAATCTAACATCCAGGTACCGAGTTCCTGTTGTTTTTGGGCACACTCATTTTCAGAACATCCCTTTCCTTTCGATCGACAGTGGATCAACTATACACTTTCCAAGAGAGGCTTCGGTGTGTAGCGTCTCCCATAAGCTGAGGATCTAACTAATCGTTATGGTTGTCTCTTCCCGATTTTGGTTGGTACACCCACTCTCCTAACGGGGTCTCAGGAAATGCGTTGAACTTGTTTGGGCCAATGCGACCTCCCTCTGCATGTCTTTTGTCTTATCTTGTCGCTTCATGTTTTTTTGTTCGTTGGCTTCACGGACTATAGAATGGGTGATTTCCACTTGCTCTCCTCCCACATTTCGCGTAGAACTAAAGTTTGGTTTGTTTTAACCCAATATTTGATTGTGGGGGTGGACATATCATACTGAGGCTATTGCTGCTGCCGCAATAGTAAGATGTTTAGAAGAGTCTTTGTAATCAGATGTTATGACAACAGGGCTCCAACAATTAATTCACAAAAAACCAATACTTTCACTCTATTAGTTAAAAGATAATAGATGGAAAAAAAGTCACATCACAGCTGCTGGCACCCACAACTAGCATTGGTCAGCCACAAAGAATATGGAAGATGCTTTCCCCTATTTGGAAAACCTCTCCCATCCGTACGACGGGGTGTGGATCCGTGTGGGGTTACGCCGTCACCATCCTCTGGGGATCTGTGTCCTGTAGCCCCATACGGATATTACAGTTGAGTTGTTGAACTACTCTCTAAGGATTAGGCGCCTTTACCTACCACACACAGGATGGAAACCATTATCCTAGCCAACATAAAACTACCAAGTCAACCAATTGGCCTCCTATCAAGCCAACCAGTTGGCTCACCTATTCCTTAGCCACTGGGTTTGCGAAGAATGGAAAGTTGAAGAAAATTTCAGAAAATTAAGTTTATAGAAAGCAGGAAAATTGAATGAAGGATAGAGTGAGAATCACAAGAACACCCAAAGGGTTACGACCCATTTGGAAAAAATTCAGCACACTAAGGCTGATGAAATTGCCAAAGCTGCTGGCACCAAAAGGTGTGCTTGCAGGGCTTGGGCTTTAAAATTCGCGCTCAATCAGGCGTGATATGCTATTGAATGATTTAACTGTATCGGGCATATTCTTCGCACCTCTTAACATGTCAGTAGACCAGTGCTACCTTGTGTTTTGTAACATTGATGTCACCTCTGGCTCATAGTCGCCGTGCTACTCTCTATAAAATTACAGAGTGAAAAATCACTCGAATTTCTGAGTATTTTAAATAACTCTAATCGAGTGGCTTTTAGCTTTAAAAGAGCGAGAAATGCAGCTGACACCTTAACTCGAGGGTTACCGAGTGGCTCAAAAATGCCACTCTTCTTCGGAGTGAAGCCCACTCTGAACTCTTATCGAGCGGCTTTCAGCTCTAAAGAGTTAGAAAATGCTCTTTTTCGGAGTGAACTATTAGCCAATCAGAACCCCGCAAATCGCGTGATAATTTCGAACCACATGGCGTACGAGTTAGGCGAGACCGTCAGCAAATGGTTGACCGAAGTTTAGAATGAGTGAAAAAATCATAGAGATCTTTACGGGTGAGTACATATGTATGTGTCGGTCACAATTCATACGCCTTTACAGACAAAGTGTGGAGACAACTACATGTTATTTTATTGTAAATATCCCTACGTAAATACTGTAGTCTGTGGCATGCTGAGCAGACTGCGCCATTTACGAAATGCATGTCAGCGGCATTCAGGCCATTATCATCACTCTTGCAGTCCCCAATCGTGCATGTCACACTGAATCATGCCAATGATTCGCCACAATATTAATTCATGTCACGATGCTAGTAATTACGACCTACACCTACAATATACTCACCAAACAAAAAATTCACAAGAATCACACCTCTAAAAGAGTGAATTTGCTAGTTCACGGGCTTTCCCCCACAGTTTTAAAAGAGTGACTAGTTCACTCTAAAAAGGAGTTATCAGTCCACTTTTTGCTTAGAGTTATTTTTTTTCATCGTTTCTTTAGATGGATCTCATCTAAAGATGCTTCACTCAGATGCTTCTCTTTTGGAGTGAGATTTCACTCCTTTATAGTGGGTTTTCACTCTTTCGTTTTAAGAGAGTAGTAATTCGGAGGTCGCCGGCTCGAATCCGGCCAAGTGGGGGCACATGGTTTTTTTTTTTCAACACTTGTGTGCGCTGCTATCTCCAGGAAAGATTAGAATATTCATCCTTTTCTACCTGGGAGAACTAGTAGTTAAAATTTAAATGACATTTTAGACGTCATAAGTTAACAGCATTCAATAGCCTATCACTCCTGATTGAGCGCGAATTTTAAAGCAGGTGCCCTCACGCATACTGCCGGGCAGTGCTTTGTTTCGTTTCCCCGGCGTTGACGTCCCATGTCACCTTATCTATAGGACGAAGATGGAAGCGGCTATGGAGACCAGGGCCATAGATTACGGCGCAATAACATTGTTATTCATGGCGCTCCCGAAGGAGCTGAAGGAGAAGAAGGTACTTAAGACTGTACAAACTTTGTTCGGAAGTATTTGTGAAGCCTTGGGTATACCGGAGGCACAAGACTGGGAATTAGAACGAGCCCATAGATCACCATCGGGACCACCAAAGCGGGGCGTACTCGTCCTATACACGTGAATTTTTTAAAGATCAGGGTTTCCACAAAAAATAATTCAAGGAAAAAACAGTAATAAAATAATGAAATTAAAATAAAATAGTGACGTGATTCTTTACCGCCATGTAATTAAAACTAAATCTTGGCTTTTGAATCTGTTTAGAGAATCCGATTTGTTTGCTGCAATCCAGAGATTGGCTAATATTCTAAGAGAGGGTTGAATGCAATTTGTGCCCTTTTCACAGAAATTGTAATAACTTAACACAATCAACCATGCCATGTTGATAGGACACGTACGTTTATTATTTGGGCAAGAATTCATCCATACACAATTATATGCTTGATCCTTTTTCTTCTTACTTCATATCAATGTTTCCTTTTTCTCCAGTAACATTCTAAAATGACTTCATATATAAGTAAAGAAACACCAAAAATATAGCACACTCAGTCCGAAAACATATAGACATTACCAACTATAGTTACTGCACATCTTGGCATACATAATACACATTTTGTTGTGTATCTAATTTTAATGAACATCCTTAAGAGCGAATCTCATTAATTATTCTCACGCATTTTAGCACCACTTGGTTTATCATTATCATAACGTGTTCATTACTTCATTTTTCCTTTTCATTATTGTGGATATCGAGTGCTTTTCAATTTTACTTGTATCGCCATTCTGGAGAAAAGTGTCACAATTGGTATCACAACCTGTTCTGCATATCAGCCATATTTCCTGGATTGCAACATCAATCTATTCTGTAAACGGTATTCAAAATCCAAGACTTCATTTGTTATATGATGAAAATATTTCGTCGTATATTTTTTTTTTCACCTCCACGACGCACTTTTGCCTTGAACCATTTTTTTCGCTTGACCCCGTATGTTGATGGGTACACTTGCTTCGATATACTCTAAACTGAAGAACATTTATATGACAGTTTGAGGACAAAGTTTATAGCGGATATGTTGCTGTCCCGCCAAGAGCGGAAGAAGCTAATCGCCCGGAAAAACGGTAATTAGCAGAAGTTTCCAAATCAAAGATCTTCGTCGCTCCTTCAGTTTTTCCAGCTATTCTCTTGAGAGAAAATTCCACACTGTAAGCTTGGTAAAGCTGATTTTGGAAAACAAATTGATCGCTTGATTACTGTTTATCTATTGAGTCCATAGAGAACTCATATGACTGAGTCTACGAACTTTAGAGAACATAGGAATTTAAAAATGAATTCCCTCCCTAGGAGACGTTCATTTATTTAGCCAGGAGTCTGCCAATCTGGCCATTTTTCTCGCAACTATACATGGTCATTCTTGCTTGGCTGTTTGGTGAATGCTCGTCTGCATGCTTGGAATATGCAATGTGATTATAATTGAAAGCCTACCCAGTTATAGTCCTAATGATTGATATCGTATCTGACGTTATTTTTATCACTGGACATTATCGTATCTCTGACCTGAGGTTACTACAAGAACATCATAGTTTCGATTCTTTTTAACAATGTGGGGTGAAAAAATGGTTCTCCCAACTAAAGTTCCCGCGTTGGTGCGTACGTACGATGCTCTAATCTGAAAAAAGACAGCTACGTGCGTGTTCTTGAGTATGCCCTAGTTTTCCTTTTGCACATTGGTTGTCAAAATCTGACGTGTCGTGGCTCATTAGTTTAACATTTTTGCCCTTATATCCATGTAGCTGGTTGTTAATGAAATCTCGCCGTTGATTACGTTCACTTTACGCATGCGCTTTGCTCCAAGACTTATCGATGTATTTTGAGTTTGATTTAAACATATCGATTATTCATGACAGATATGTATCGTCAAGTCGCTATTCCAATCATGTTACACCAAGATGTACTGCACTTATGCGCCGATAGAGGTCGATCTCCATCAAGCATGTCATAGACTTAATTTTCGATGACGGCATCTATGTCTGGTAACATAATTATTAATGATATCGAGATGCTGTTATCAGCAAAACCACGTTTTCGCCACTAATTTAACATCTTGACCCCTGAACCCATGCGATACCAGATTTTCGACTTAGCTGAAAACGTAAGATCGCATACTGCTAAAAATCCCCATCGTGGATCATTTCAGTGGTGAGTCCACAAAAATACAGGTCCAACAGAGTTGTAGAGTATGTCAAGACAAAAGTGAGCCCACGTCGGGTATTTCGGACCATTTTTGGAGGGATTTGGGTCAGTGTATAATTGGAACCTTAAGCATGTTACAAATTACATATCTTGGCATGACTTGGGTTCGTTAAAGTATAAAGGGACCTTCAATGATCCACAGCCGCGTCTCCCGCACTTACTAAAAAAAAGTTGAGATTTCATATCATCTGAACGTTAACCTTAGTAATCCATGTGTGCCAATCTACGTGCAAATCGGGACTCGTGTCTAGAAATTCGCAATTTTGTATTTTCCTGTCCGTAAACGGGCGGAAATTATAGCACAGTAGTCTATGGGACCGTGGGAAGCTAGCATTTGCTCATAACACAAAACCGCAAGTTCGAATCAGCTAAAAAGTTGTGAATAAGCTTTTCTCAGGAATATATGAACATGAATAAAACAGAAGTCTGGAATCACGAAATGCACCTTTAACACAGAAGTGAATGTACAAATCAACCCGAAGTCATGCTCAGCAAGACTAACCAACTATGACATTGAACTTTTAAAAACAATGTTTCAAGTCAGTCTACGTCTGTACGGAATTCCATTTTGGGTTTAATATTTGTTTCTGTGTGTTATATTGTTTTATGTTTTTTGTTTACTGCCCTTGTTGGTGCTTTTGTTTTGTGTGAATGTGTTTGTGTGTATTGCCCCCTTTAAGGTATTAAACGCGTACATGGCGAGAAAACACATATACAATGTCCATATGTCACCTTATAACTATATATGACTGGGACAGATATGGATGTATTACATGTATGTATGTTTTGAGCAACTAATGCATAATTATCATAACCATGGATAAGATCAAGAGCAATTAAGAAACACCCTAAGTTTTTCAGGTAAAAACAAAATAACTACAACACAATCTTCTTGCAAGAAACTCATAGTTCATGCGTAACCGAGACTGGTTGGAAAAAGAGTGGAATGACCAGGTATTTTTGAGTCATGGTAAGCATCAGGGCTCTACACATAATCTCAAAATGTATTGAAAGACGTGATGTTTCCTTTGACGACAACGACTGACGCCATATTTTTAAGTGTACACAGGGATCGGTTTCCTTCCAATGAAAAATAAATAGAGTTACCCACCCCCCACTTTTACCAAGACCGGCTGTAGAACTTCTTGTAGGTACTACCGTCCCATATCAGTTATACCTGTGGTAATGAAATGAGAGATTAGTGAGAGATTAGTTCATGATCAGCCCATGACCACTTGATTAACAATGATATTTTGTCAAATGAACAGACAAAACAGACCTAAACAGTCCCCTACACTTACAACCCTTCTTGAAATGTCCGACTAACATCTAAACATATCGATGAATGGCCATCTCGGTCGTCAGCAATGTTTGGACCTCAAGAAGGCATTTGATATTGTTTGCCCTCCGATTCTAATTGAAAAGTTACGTAGTGCTGGATTATTGGGTCTGGAGCTTGACTGGTTCAAGTCTTTTCAGAAAGAAAACAAGTAACTAAAATAGAGAATCCATTATCTTGAAATGGGTCATGTAACATTTTGGTGGTGTTTCACAGGGTTCAATCTTAGGTCCGCTTCTATTCACGTTGTACATTAATAGCCTACATGTGTGTGTCTCAGATTGCAAGATCAAGTTTTATATAGTGATGACACTGCGTTTTTTGCATGCAGGAACACTGTTTGAAGAAAAATCATCTATCAAACTTAACAGTTAGCTTACTACATTGGCAACGTGGCTAAAATCTAGGCTCTTTGGAACTCAGAAAATCAAAAAGCTCAAATTTGGGCTTATGCACAAAATAACTTCCATAGAAACCGTGCAGAGTTTTTAAGTAGTAGGTCTTTATTTTGATTCAAATTTAAATTAAAATGGAATTGTCATATTAACCATGTAATAATACTGGTAGCAAAATATATTGGTATTCTTTACAGAATTGGAAAATTTCTCACAACTGAAACGCACACATCTATCCACAAATCCCTCATACTTCCAAGGATTGATTATTGTGATATTGTGTGCAAGTTTAAAGATTATTTTTTTAATTGTAACTTTCATATTCCTATTGTGTACTTATTTTAACGCATATTTTTAAAGGCGGGCTTGGCATGTATTTAAAAGTATTATTTTGTACTGATGTGGTAATTTGAGTAGTTTTAAATTCTAATTGATATGTATTTTAGTATTGTTTTTGCTGGGCCACATAGAATACCGAGGGATACTTAAATTTCCATCTGAATGTGGACCCAGGATAAAGATGAAACAAACAAACCAAAATGGTGTTCTGCACCCTCCTTGTTTGCTGATAAAGGGATTCTTTTTGATGTCTCCAGTCGGTGTAATTTTGTGTGTGTGTGTGTGCACTGAACTAGTCAGTGACACTATTTCATCATGATTGAGCTGCCCATGACACTGAGCACTTCTCGTTCTACATGGCTGCACATAGGAATATCTTTGACTAAAGAAGGCTAGGTTGTGATAACAAGTAGGGATGCCATTTTAACCCTTTGTTTTAATTTTGAAATAAAGAATACAAGATACCTTGTTAATTAAAGTACTCTAGAACTCATTTTGGTCAAAATGTAACATACAACGACATCGTTAACCTGATTGTGTGATTTCGTTTTTTTGTTTTTGTTTTGTTTGTTTGTTTGTGTGTGTGTGTGTGTGTGTGCTGTTAAATTTACATTTATTTCCGCTTATTTTATTACCGGTCCATGCCCTATCTTCTTCTGAAATGTCAGTTGTTAAATATTGATTTTAACAAGTTTCATAATAACCATACCATCTTTTGGGTTTGAAATCATTGAAAGTGATTTTAAGACTGTTTTACGTATTTGTGAAGAAATCGAGAAACGGGCGCGTTAAACCTCCAGAATGCTATTGTTTTCCTTATAAGAAATAAGTTCAAGCTAACTCCTTACCGAAATCTACAGGGATCTCGTTTTGGAATTGATAAATGTGATGGAGAACGATATGAAAATGTACATTACGAAGAGAAAAAAATGCATTTTTTTATTTTCAGGGGTGTTTTATGCTCCTGGCCCTTGGTCAAGCACATGCGTGTCAACAGTTTGAGTTTGTTGAGTTTATTTTACATACACTGTTAAAATTTCCGTAAATACGAAACAGATTTTCCGTAAACTTACGGAAAATCTGTTTTTGAAAACAATAAAAATAAAAAAAAAAAAACATAAAAATGTTAATTTACGGAAATTTTCAAAAATTCTGGCAGCAAAATTTCCGACTTTTTTTTTCTTTCCGTATTTTAAAATTAATTTAAATTTAAATACACATTTCTTCGACCCATAATATGAGACAAATTTGTAAATACTGTCAAAGTTCCGTTAATTGACGGAAATTTGTAAATTTACCCCAAAAAAGTGGAATTCTGCTGCCAGAATTTCGTAAATTTTACGAAAATTTTCTAACAGTGTACAATGCAGATAAATGGACACAATGGACCAAAAATTGCTCATCAGGCCCCATGTCACTGGGGAGATGCATAAAGTAGGTTGACAATTACAGAATCCGCCAAAATATCCTTAAATTGCTCAAAGTTTCCAAGTTACGAGATCTGCCATTCGTCAACTTCAGGTGACTTTGCCCGATTATGAAATGTTGCCTTACTTTACGCAATTTCCCCAGTGACATGGGCCTTTTTCACAAAAATTCTTATGCCTGTTGAATGCTTATAACGGCGCTGTATCGTCAGGCCTTTTGACCTCCTATTTGCCTGTTTTTGTGGCCAAAATTAATTTTTCAGTTTTATATTTAATAAGGACCTCCCAGAGAATCACTTCCAACTTTTTTGAAATTTTCAGTGTCGGAATTGCCACCTGTGGGCGCCATTGAAGTTTGTACAGTGGTCCAAATGTTACAATTGATTATATGGTTGCAAAATCCTACCAGTGTGTTACACTCATCATAAGATTCCGAAAGGTATTTTTGCCTATTGGGATGGATCGTTCAGAGTATTAGCACAACGGTCAAGGTCAATATTTTGTATCTACAGGGTGAGTAAAAAAAGGAAAACAAAATGCACGGGATGTTGATTAAAATGGTCTCCAATTGATGCTTTACCATCGCAATTCTTATTCAGAATATTTGCCCCTATCCGGATTACTGTCCTTACTATGGTAACACCGCTAATTTTGGCCTGACGGTACAATAGAGTTCATTGGACACGGATTTACATTCGAGTGTTTACCAATGTAATATAGATCACACCTGAAAAGAATTAGACTAGCACTGTATTTTTTTTCAAAAATCCTGCATTTTGTTTGCCCATTTTTAAATTTTAACTCCTGAACGATCCATCCCAGATAGGGCAAGCAATACCTTTCTGATTCCTTACTACTAAAGGACACAATGATGAGGTGTTTTTAGCACATATCCAATTGATATTTGTACCCCTGTTACAACTTCCATGGCGCCCCAAGTGGCAGTACGACGCTTGACAATTTGAAAAAGTTGAAGTGATTCTGGGATGTCCTTAAACAAAAAACTGAAATATCATTTTGGCCCAACTTATTAAGTATTAATAAAACACTGTCCACCGCCCCTAACTATATGGTGAAGTGAGGGGCGGTGGGGGGGGGGCGGATATTTATATTAGCACATAGGCTATTAATTGGACGATGACATAGTGCTGTACTTATTAAATGGGAATACTTCGATTTATCAATTATAAATTAGTGATTTTTTATGTGTTGTGTGTTATGGTGCGTGTGGGTGTCTGTCTGCTGTTAAATTTACAGTATATTCTGTTTTTTTAAGTACAGAGCCACGCCTTTTTTTTTTTGTCTTCCTGTAACAATGTTAACATAGGAACCTCTTTGACTGCACTCTTCATTTACGTGACATATCGGTTCATATGTGGGCAAAGTGCGCATGTTGTATTTTCTATTCACAAGGGACGAAAACTGCAACAAATGTCCTATATCACACAATACAAACAACTATGATTTAACTTTCTGGGAATGATTTGTTTCCTCAGGAGATCTTGAACATAAACAAATTATCATAGAAGTACAAAAAAAATTTTTGCCACTTTAAAAATTTGACGTTGCAGCTGTTTTAACATGACGACAAATCAAGACATTCTTTTCAAGCCTGAGAGAAAAAAAAATATATTTCATACGTTCAAGTTCCACTTTTTTTTCAATTCCTCCTTAGCTGCATTAAAGCGACGTTCATCTAACGTCTCAAGCATTGTTCCCGAGATTGGCTTTTTGAAGGATAGTTTCTGTTGCCATTGTAGAAATCACTTCTAACGCTTCAGTGTCGTATCTGCGTGTTGCACTGGCTTCTTCTTGTAAAAGCTGCCACTTTTATATGAAGGGTATAGGATACCAGCGTCAATTGTTCCGGGTGTGGCGCGTCTATCATCGAATGCTTTGGCAAGGCTTTGGTTTCGGCTGTGGATATGGCCACAGAAATATGGATAAAGCGTGAAACTAATTCTGCGTGTGAAGAGTCAACTGATTTGAGTGCCCTATTCTTTACCGGTGTAGCCGGACTATGAGCACGACGGCCTATAGTTACTTTACACCACTTCACTTCTACACATCCCTACTCCACTATTAATAATAATAATAATAATAACAAATAAATGATCCGTTCGGGGAAACTAAAATTTCCCCCCTACGTATTATTAGTGCATAAGAAAGGCTAATTCCCCCTACCCACACATAAGCTTATAATAGTAGTAATAATAATACTTTACCAGGCCTGGAAACTTAATATATTTAACACGTACAAACCAGGTAACCGCTGTTATATTTCCCCCGCGCATATGTTGGGATACATT
Source organism: Ophioderma brevispina (assembly GCA_023653785.1). Classification (NCBI taxonomy): domain Eukaryota; kingdom Metazoa; phylum Echinodermata; class Ophiuroidea; order Amphilepidida; family Ophiodermatidae; genus Ophioderma; species Ophioderma brevispina. The sequence continues at coordinate 33,235 of JAMKCH010013892.1, read as the reverse complement.
ATCACATAGCGTTTAATAAGAGTTCTTTTCCGCGCCTTCGATCAGCAACCGCTACTACAGAAATAACAGACCGAATTCATACCGTTATTTAAGTAAATTGGAAGGAAACTGGAAACTTGAAATCAAAAATAAAAAAAAACCGAATATTTAAGTCCTTGGATCAACTCAATTTTCATGAATAGCTTTTCTCAGAATATCTAGTGAACAGAAGGTGCTGAATCACGAATTCACCTTTAAAATCCTAAGTTGATTAGGAAATTCCCACAAGATTGCTAGTGATTGTAACGCAAACTCACCCGAATATGTTAGTGCATAAATAATCCAAATCAGTTGTCAAAGTGTGTCGCCGTTGATATTTTTTTTGTTTTATTCTCGGTTTGTCCCCATAATAAATGAACGTTTCAACACTGTGCCTCCCTTCATTTTCACTTTCCCCTACCTCCCTCCTCCCCCTCCCTCCGCTGCCACTCCCCTCCCCTTCCCGTCCCTTCACTCCCTCCCCCTTACCTTCTTCCCTTTCCTTCTTCCCTTCCCTTCTTTGTTATTTGTATTCATTTATTCCAAATGTTTTTTTCAATTCAATTCACTTTTATTCAGCATACTATCGTACGTGACAGAAATGTATAATACACTATGTCAGATAGATACGTAAAGGAACAATTGTAAACTGTACTAAGATGAGCAGTTGCGGAATATGATAAGCTAGGACCAGTAATGGACACGCCGCTAGGGCTCTGTTTGCTGGCCCTGTAATCATCCAAGTTAAATATACACAAAATTACAATAATGATAACAAGTAATGGATGATATAGAAAATTACATAGGTAAAATACCATCACAAAGAAAACAAACAAACGAAAACCAACAATATATCTAAGCTAACAAACACTCAACGGGAATACAGGATACTGAAATTGGACAAGAAGGACAGACTTTCCAACAGCTTGCTGAGGTAATTTATTACTATGCTAATGAGGAATCAGCGATAGAAGAGGTGAGGTGAAGAAAAAATACGATAGTGAATGAATGAATGATTGAAGAATAAAGTGAGGAGAGAAAAGGACTTGGGGAGAAATTTTAAAAAGAATTGTACTGTTTGATATGGAAATGTTTTTTCAGTTGAGCTTTAAAAGAATTTTTTGTTTGTATTGTTGTGATGGGTTCTGGGAGATCATTCCAAGTTTTGCGGGCCGTGATACTGAAAAGCGCTTTTCAGCAGAGGAAGATTTTGGAGGGGAAGATGGAGTTTGTCGGCTTGTTCTGGTGTTGTAGCTGTGATTTGGTCTGTTTTTGGTAAAGTAATTGGCTTGAAGTTCGGCGGTGGTAAATGATTATTGTGATAGTCAAAACATGAAGAGTCGCTGTTTGAAGTTGGTTAGGTGCTTAATTTAAGTGTTTTCAATGGTGAAATAATGGCCAAGTGTGAGTTCTGGGGGTGATTTTGTGATATTGCGAATGGCCCCATTTCTGTTGATGTTTAGTTTGTGAAGTCGTGAATGGTAGTTTGGGGCCCCGATGATGTTACAGTAGCTAAGATATGGGAGAATCAGTGTGTTGTAAAGGTGATTTTAAAAGGTGGTTAGTCTGGAAGGTGTGTTTAACTCTGTAGATGTACCAATTGCGTGAGACGCATTGGTAGTGACAGAGTTGATGTATTCGTTCCATGTAAGTTTGTCGTCGATTGTGATTCCAAGAAATTTGGTTGCGTGTACCGGAGATTGTCTGGTTATCGATGGTTAGTGTTTGATTGTGATTTTTGTTTGTGTGTAGAGAAAGCATGTAGTCAGTTTTTAAAACATTGAGGAAGTTTGTATCGCCGGAAACCATTCATTGATTTTTGAGAGTTATTATCCATTTTTTTTTAAAATTTGTATTAATTTTATGGGTTTTGAGAGAAAAATGTTTTTTTCATCTGCAATGGATTATTTTTATTGATGTTAGAGATGTTTGCCTGATGTCATTCATGGGCTTTCACCGTTCTGAAGAGTAGGGGTCCAAGGATTGAGCCTTGAGGGACCCCAACTGTGATAGGTTGTTGAATGGATGATGCGGTGGAGTGAACGTAGAATGATTGTGAGTCTGTTAGTAAGGAACTCCTGAACCACGCCCAAGGCTACTGCCACTGACGCCATAATGATAAAGGCTTGGTGAAGAAAGAATGTTTGGGTCAATGGTGTCGAAAGCTTGGAGAGATCCAGGAATACCCCATGGTGTGGAGTGTTAATTTTTTTAGTGCAAGTTTGCAGGTTGGTTTGTGAGTTCCAGGAGTGCCATGTAAGTTGAGCGTTTTTGGGCCTAAACCCGTATTGTTTCATCGACAAGAATGTTTTGTCTTATTAAGAATGTAGACAGACGTGTGTACATGATTTTATTCAAGTAGGTTTTGAAAAAGATGGAGAACAGAAATGGCCTGTAATTTGCAATGTTATGTGCATCTTGCTTTTGTAAATAGAATGACCTTTGGCTGATTTGAGGTGATCTTGGAAGGTTCCGGTGAGAAATGATTGGTTTAGAATATGTGGCATCAGAGGCTAAATGATGTTATCATAGATTTGGTTCGCAAATCCCAGGAGCTATCCTTATCGTACTTACCCCCCGCACTTTTTACCAGGTTTCAGCAGGTGGCGGAGCTTGTCCATTTCATCAGTAACTGGATTCAGGAAAATTGAAGGTGAATGGGTTTTTTTGGAAGGTGTTTGTTCAATGATTATTGAAGGTGAATTTTGTTAGCCAGTTTTTTGCCCAGGTTGTGCGTGGTCCTTGAATGCGTTGACTATGTCAAGCGGCCAGGATCTGATTATTATTGATGAGGAAGATGTCAGGGATTTGGTTTATTGGATACCAACCTTCCTGCCTAGAATGTTGTTGAGGAATGTCCAGGTTTTGGTAAGATCATTTTTGAGTTTCTGAATTTGTTCTGTGTTGTGTTTTTTCTTTGCAATACGAATAATGTGAGTTAATTTGTTTTTGTATTGTTTGTATTGTTGTTTGGTTGCTGGTGTGTTTTTCTTCAGATATGTTTGGTAGAGGCCGTGCTTGTGTTTGATTGATTTGGAAATTGCTGTTGTCATCCAGGGCTGCTTATGGTTACGATTCTTAAGGTCTTCTTTTGTAAGGGGAATGATTCGTTGTAATGGTTGGTATAAGTTGTAATGAAGTTGCTGTACGCTATGTTAGGGTCATTTTCTGTGAGTATATGTTCCCATGATTCAGTGTTGAGTCTACGGTTAAATGTGCGAATGTTGTGATCTCTGTAGTTTTTGTGGCATGCTTATGCTTAAGAGATGTAATGGGGAATATTGGGAAGTGATCTGTAGTGTCATTGACAAATATCCCTGGTGTGGAGTCTGTGTCAGTGGAGTTGGTAATAATGTTATCAATGAGCGTGGCTGTGTTATGCGTAATTCTTGTCGGTCTGTTAATTTTAGGAATATAAGAGTTTGCAAGTGATGTGTACGTGTTAATAAAGTCATTAATGGGTGGATAAGTGGAATAATTAAGAAGATTGATATTAAAGTCACCGACAATATAGACATCACGGTTGGTTTTATTTAGTTCAGTGAGAAGCTGTTCGAAGCTGTTGTTAAAATTTTGGATTGTGTGTTCATGCAGTCTGTAAATAACTCCGATAGTTATGTGTGTGGGTCTATTGTTGGTGTTAAGGGTGAGTTCGATGAAAAGTGAGTCAAATTCTGGTCCTAGTGTTGTGTCGATGATTTTATATGAGAGGTGATTTTTATGAAAAGACAAAACCCCCTCCTCTGCCAGGAGTGGTACTGAAGTCCGTGTAGCCATTAACGTGAGGTTGGGACTTGGTTAGTAGGCCCTGTTTCTGAAAATGCTAAGACATGGAAAGAGTGGTTGAGGTGATCAGGTAGTAGTGAATTTCTCATATGATTTTGTGATTCTACGGCAGTTGAAGTGGAAAATGGAAAAATGGTCGTTGCTTGATGGTTTATTAGTGTGTTGAAGCTATCGTCAGTGTAATAGCCGGGGAGTCAGAACCAGGAGTGTCTGTGGGTGGTGGTGAGAGGATGGGTGTCACATGTTTGAGATGATATTGGGTCTGTAAGTAACGGGGTGAGGCACAGGGAATTAGGTTTGACGATGTTCAATTTAGGGTGGGTGACAAATTCCTTCGTGAAGCGCGACCGTCTTCGTCGTGAGATGGATGGTGACAAAGGCAGACTCGTCATTGCCGGGACGGAGCGGAAAAAAAGCTAAGTCAAAGGAAAAATCAGCGAGGGGGCAATAAAGGGGAAAGGGAAGGAGAGAGGTAGAGAGAAAGAGAGAGAGAAGAGAAGAGAGCGAGGAGAGTTGTGCATGTGAGAGAGAGGGATTGGGCGGATGGGTTGGATGGGGTAGGTTGAAAGAGGAAGGAAGTTAGGAAGAGAAAAAAGAGGAAGGAAGTTAGAAGAGTGAAAGTGAGAAACAGGTCAGATAAAAGTAAAACAATACCTGTAGACAAAGATGTGTTGACATATGTCCCCAGCAAAGACGAAAGCAACAAAGACAAGGACAGAGCTAAAAAGAACAAGGAGCAAGAAATCCATGCTAGGATTGATTTATAGCAAAAACTTAAGTACAGCAGATGTACAAAACAGCAAATGATAGGTTACTACAAACAAGGGTAAGATAATAGCAAAAACAACAAAAAAATCTTAAATATTAGCCAAAAACAAGGCAAAAGGCCTTAATACCACAAGTATGTGTTTCACGGAAGAAAAAGCATCAAAATTGAGATAAAGGGAGGAGTGAAACAAAAGAATAGAACGAAACTCGTGGGTAAAAAAAAAATGATTTTAGTAAAAAAGTGAAACCCATGAAGAGATATGCTCAGAAAAACGTAATAGGGTAAGGTGGAACGTGAAGGTGAGGAGGAAATGGGGAGAAAGACAGCGAAATGTATAACTCCGTTTCTTCAACCTCCATGCAGTGACGTCCACGCGAAATTTCAAGATGGTGGGCATACTAAGAAACCGAGAGCCATGGCAAAAAGCGTTACATTATATACGCGCGACACAAAGACGGCAATCTTGACGCGTGCGTAAAGTTGCGTTAACGTCAAAAAAATGGCATTACTGCCACAGAGCTGGTAGGAAAATGGACTATAAAATAATGTGGAACAAAGTAAGGTTGGCATGTTAACTACCAAATTTTTATAATGAAATAACTATATGCTGCATACAGTTAAGTATACATAAAAATGGGTAATATATGGTGCCGCAATACAAACAAAAGTACACATGTAGTGTTTCAAAAGAAAAGGGGAAAAATACAAAAAGGAATTTGAACTCAAGTTCACAAAAGGTAACAAGTTCAAGGGAATAATGCATGGCTAATTGAACGAAGATCTTAAGTCCCATAATGTGAACCGGAGATCAATACTTGTTTCTACACGTCACCCCGTTAGTGATCTGTAATATTAATGCATAATCAAGAAACAGAGAACCAATACAAAGAAGTCTAATTCTGGGGATCATTGATGGAAGGACTATAATAGTGATATGCATGTCAACTAAAGGAAACAGATATAGAACAACCCAAATCTAAAACACAATAGAGAACTTTCAAAGTTTAAATTATTGAGCGACAAGAGGCACCATTAGCTAGGTGCTGGTGATATAAATCACCTGAGAGAATTTGGAATGGCAACAGGCCACACAATTTTGGGATGAAATAAGAAAGGGATTAACGGGCGACAAAACAATTGAAAGATATTATTTAAGACGGAAATTTAGGTTATTAATGGATGGTTTTACATAAATACACATATACCTACACATATATTGCACAAACATATACATAGCCAATACATAATAAACATATCACGTGCATATTATACAATTAAGTTTCACACAACACTAAATAGATCTGGTTGGACACATCAGCGACCGAAAAGTGTTTGGGAAAAAGATAAAAAAAAAAAGTGAGTTCTAGTTCAAATCGAAAATAGTAGAAACTGGCACTTCCTGGGCCATATTTTGTGTTTAGAAATATTTAAAGGTAAAAATCAGCAAAATATCAAGACAAAAAGGTGTGTGAGGATTACTACGGAGTAATTACAGTACTAATTTTACACCCATACCATAGGCGAATTTTGACTAGAAGCCCACAGTTCAGAGGGGATCGGAATCATCGTTGTCGTATGCTTCAGTAGTTCGAAAACTCCGTGGGCAACTTATGGATTCTTCTTTGCTGAATGGGATGCAGAGTCTAGCAGTCCAAGGTAATGCATAATTAAAGCAACTGAGTCGCTTCGAGTATGAGAATTTAAGTTTTAATTAGGCCATTTTGTACATAAAACCAATGGCAATTTATTTTGGTGGTGTGAAACATTTAAGTTTATTTCATTCACAACATGACTTCCGTAATAAGAATACAGGAACATGCGTACATAATTATAAAGTATACTCCGTTTCTCAACTCCATGCAGTGACGTCCACGCGAAAATTTTTCAAGGATGGAGGCACACGAAAAAAAAACCGATTTTTTTTTGAGCGTTTGCAAATAGGGGGACGTGATTACACGAGACGCACAAAGACGGCAAATCTTGACGCGTGTGTGAAAGTTGCGTCAAACGTCAAAAAAAAAATGGTAATTGCTGCACGAAGATGGAGAAATGGACTATAAATAATGTAGAAAGCAAAGTATGGGTGGCATATTAAACATGCAATACATGTAGGCCATTAAAAACTATCGATTTATAAAAATATATATATGCTGCATTACCGATAAGATAATAGTTCGGAATATATATGGAGAGAAGCCAACAAATAAACGTACAATAGAGAGATTCAAAGAAAAAGGGGAAAATACATAAAGAAATTGAACTCAAGTTCACACAAGGTAACAAGATCGAAGGAGTAATGCATGGCTAATTGAACGAAGATCGTAAGTCCCATAATGTGAACAGGAGATCAATAAAATTGTTTCTACAGATCACACCTCTTTGTTTAGGTGGGATCGTACTATTACTGATAATCCAAGAACCAAACACTATAGCCTACAGAAGTCTAATACTTTTGGGGATCATTGATGAAGGACCCTATAATAGTGGATATGCTGTCAACACAGAAACAGATATAGAACAACAAGTAAATCTTAAAAACAATAAAATCGTTCAAATGTTTAAATTTTGAGCGACAAGAGGCCCACATAGCTAGGTGTGGTGTTTACAAATCACCTGAGAGGAATTTGGAAGGCAACAGGCCAATAATGATGACCCCATAAGCAACGGGGAAGTAACCGGGCGACCAAAAACATTTGAACAGATATTATTTACGAGATTTAGGTTTTAATGTGAGGTTTACATTTACATAACATATACAACACATATATTGCAAAACATTTTCTACATAGGCCAATAACATCCAATACAGATACACGTGGCATATTATACAATTAAGATTTCACCCCAACTAAATAGATCTGGTCTGGCACCCTCTGCCGAAAAAGTGTTTGGGAAAAGCTAAAAAAAAAAAGTGACGTCTAAGTTCAAATCGAAAAATAGTAGAAACTGGAACTTTCTGTGCCACCATATTTGTGTTGGAAAGTTTTTAAAGGTAAAAATCAGCAAATATCAAGACAAAAGGTGTGTGAGGCTTACTACCGAGTAATTACAGTACTAATTTTACACCCTCCCATAGGAATATTTTGACCTGAAGCCACAGTTTAGAGGGGATCGGAACTCAACGTTGTCTTCATGCTTCAGTATAGTTCGAAAACTCCGTGGTCAAATTATGGATTCTTCTTGCTTAATGGGATGCAGAGGTCTTAGCAGCCAATGTAAGCATATTAAAGCAACTGAGTCGTTCGTAATGAGAAATTTAAGTTTTAATTAGGGCCATTTGTACATACACCCCAATGGAAATTTATTTGGTGGTGTGAAACCTTAAGTTTTAAAAATTTCATTTCACACATGACTTCCGTAAATAAGCAAAAAAGGAATGCGCTACAGTAATTACTTATAATGATCTCCGTTTCTCAAACCCTCCATGCTAGTGAAAGATCCACGCGAAATTTCAGGTGGAGGCCACACGAAAAAAAAACCGAGGCGTTTGCACATAGCGGGGACGTGATTACACGGACGCACAAAGACGGCATAATCTTGACGAGTGTGTGAAAGTTGCTGTCAACTGTAAAAAAAAATGGAATGCGCCCACGAAGATGGAGAAATGGACTATAAATAATGTAGAACAAAGTATTGTGGCATATTACAAACATGCATAATGTAGGAAATTAAACTGATCGATTTTATAATAAAATAAGAATATGCTGCATTTACAGATAAGTATTCATAAAGTTCGTAATATATATGGGTAAGCAATAACAAATAACGTACACATGGTAGATTCAAAAGAAAAAGGGGAAAATACAAAAGAAGAAATTGAACTCAAGTTCACAAAAGTAACAAGACAAAGGAATAAGCATGGCTAATGAACGAAGATCTTAGTCCAAAATGTGAGCAGGAGATCAATACTTGTTTCTACAATCACACCGCTCTGGTGATCTTAATTTTATTGAAAAGCCAAGAAAACAACCAATACATAGAAAGTTAATATGGGGATCATTGATGGGAAGGGACTAGAGTAGGGATATGCCCCTGTCATTCGTTACCTTAGTTCCTAAGGTAAGTTGGAATTTATTCGTTCATCCATTCATTAATCTTCCTTCATTGCATTTCATAAATTGTTGATTTCTATATTTTTATTTAAATCAAATATGCATTTATCTGTGGTATAGAACATCGCTTCGGCGTTTTATTACTGTATGTATTATTAGTTCACAACTTCCTCAGTGTGTTTCATTATTGTTTGGAAATTTCTCCGTATTTCAGTTGCAGGTGATTCTTTGGCAGATTATATGCACGCTTAGGTTCAACAAAGTGTCAAAAGTACAGAATTACCACGACAGGACACCAAATCAACAAGTCTAATGAATAGAATCGCACTCTATGCCCTTCCCAATATTTCACCAGTTCACCCTTCACCTCCATCTCAACCACGCTCCCTCACATTAACCTTCCCCAGCCCTCCTTCCCTCCCTCTCTTTCTTCCCTTTCCCCCTCCCCATTTCCCCTCCCTCAATCCTTTCATCCTTCCCTCTTTTCATTCTTTATTTTTTTATTATTACTAAATAAAGGCAAGTGGGATTATTCGTATCCATCCCATTTCGCATTCTTTCATTAGTCCTTACTTCATTCATGCATCATTTAATTTCTATATTATTTATACCAAAAAGCATTATTCTTATGTTATAAACCTGCTCTGATATTTATTGCTGTACTATTGTTATTATTTACATTTTCATCATGTTTATTCTGTTGAATATAACAAAATTCAGTTGTGTGAAAAAAAAAAGTTTTCCTTTATTTTAAGTAAATTTCAATTTGACGTACAGTGCCATTGAAGAAGCAGCGGACGACACTTTCTGGCCCATTCAAAATGGAGGATGAAAAACGTTCACTTCTCGATCGCAGCCGCTACCATGTATAGGGTCAGTGAGCCCGGCCGAGGACTCGCTATGGGGGTGAGGTTTATTATAGACTCTCTGCTTCTACCGCCTTCAAACTACTACCAATACTTATTATTTTATTAATAACGAAATTATATATGTAAATATACCGCCGATGATATCCGCTAGGAAAAGCGATGGACACATCTCGGACCTAACACCTATAATCTACTGCCTCCTCTACCAACCCAGACTTGAGAGCTCGTTGGATTGGAGCGCCGTGCTAGTGATGAGGAGGGCTCGCCAGTCGAGTCGGGCCAGGTACACATGTTTTTTTTTTTTTCCAATACTGGTGGGCGCTGGCTATCTACCAGGGAAAGTTAATAAATAGTCGTCCTTGTCTACACTCGAGAACTGGAAACTACTATATTAGATCAAACCCATCGTGTCAACCTTAGTACTTTTCCTATAAGATGGGCATTACATTAAAATGAGGGGCTTGTGCATTGGGTGGAAATAAAAATTCCACGACTTTCTATTCAAAAACGTGTGTCCGATAGCAGAGAAAAATCAATTCTATGCTTATTGAAAGCATTCAAGTCAACGTTAACGCATTATAGCTACATAACTCTCAAAAACATTCTAATTGTATTTGCTTCAATGGTATATTCAATGTAACAGGTGAGCGGAATGTTACTGACCTTTGAGTGGTCAGTGTTGGGATTACGAAGGAACACAAAAGATCACTCATGTGAAACAGGTGAAATCGGCCCAGTATTTTCTTTTTCGACATCCTCTCCCCCAACTAATCGAAGCTGTCCAATAATTTTCTCTGGTGACACGATGGGTTGATTGAATTTACTATACAAATTATTACCACTATTAGGCCGTCAAATAGAATGAATGCTGCCTTAACCCACCCCTAATTGCAACAGAATCAATTCCAACCGAATTGTATTGAGAATATCTTTAAAAAACAACATATCAAAAGTCTACTAAAATCAAAGGGTGGAACATATATTTTACGGGGGAAGGTTGTTTATACAGGGGTCAAAGATGAAAGTATCAAAATGCGTCGAAAGTATGCCAACTTGTCATTACATTCCAGGATTAAAAAAAGGTATTAGTATTGCAATATCTGCAGGATGTTTAGTTCATAGTTATGAGGTCCAACAGGTTCAAGGTAACAATGGGGTAAATTTCGATCTATCCGTTCGTTATAAAAATGGTTCAAATTGTTCGTCTTACTGGTACAGAACCCGAAAATATAATGTTGCCACCATCTATAATATTCGTTGCATAATAGCAACGCAAAATGTGACTGGGGGGGGGCTTACAGTGTCTCTGGGAGGTCATAGTATAGCTCTGTAATGTAATTCTTTATTGAAAGTTCAAAACAAAGAATCTATTACATTTACTTATCTACTGGGACAAATTTAACAGTTTACAACTAGTCCGATCAAAATCGGACCATTCTATGAATTTACCCCAGAAGACCTGAACTGTTATCAATCCTATTATACTAAAACTATAACGCGAGATGGGCAAAACGATACCTTTATAAACATTAGGAGGAGCCCAATAAATTGGTACCTCATTTACATCAATTCGAACAATTCTAATTTTTACCCCTTACAAACTTGCCCCCTAAATTTCTACATGTTTCCACTATTTGATTTTGGTAGACTTTTAATATATTATTTTTTTGGACTTTTTAGGAGTATATTAACACCAAAATTGTTTCTTCTTTTTGCAATTTGTGTGGGGTCAAATCACAATTACATTTATTGACGACTACTACTACTTCTAGCTCTACTTGATATAGTTTGCTGCCCAGCACTGGTAGGTAGCATAATGAACTGTATGTTCTAAACACTTTCCCTCCTCTACCCCCCTCTATATCCCATTTAACATATGCCTAACTTTTAAAAACCAAATGTCATAAATACCTTTTTAAATGCTCAAAGAATTTAATATCTCATACTGCTGATGTAACAATGTTATAGTAGTTGTGATGATATAAATTACAAATAATATTATACTACAAATATAATTCAACGATCTTGCAATGTCCCATTTTGGCCGCCAAATGGATTTAGTTATAATTAACTAAATTATTAAAAATATGAGTATTCGAGGTCACACACGTATATCTCACAATACTTTAATTTTACATTTGTTTACTAGTTTCTGGATGATAAGGTATTCGCAAATTAACATTTTAAGGTTTCTAAGGTTGCCATTTTGAAGTGTGAAGAATGTTGAAACAAAATGATCAGATACGTTTTTTTTTTCTTTAAAGGGAAAGACCATTTCTTCTTTATTTTAAACTTTTTTTTGTAACTTTATATTAAAAAACTAAATATAACTCTCAGCAAAGTCGTTTTAGATTATTTTTTTTTCAAACAGTTATTTTTCATTTAAGTGAACTTGTTTTTTTTACACTACTACACTCTATTGCATATCATTGAAAGCTCAGTTATTTCCCTCTGTAGAATGAGCCCAAAATCATAAAAAAATTGATTTTTTTCATGAGTTGAGTGACACTCATTTGAAATACTGGTAGGTCTGAAAAAGAAAATGCCAATTTCAGATACCTCAGATTAAGAGCAACACAGGGTTCCACATGCTTAAGGTATTGATTAGGTTTGCTTTGGGCGGGGTTTTTTGAATAGGAAAATGTCAAAGAATGGTTATTGAGTATGCCACTAGTGTCGGAATGTGCAGAAGTCTCGTGCCATGGGGAAAATTGAAGCAGGCATATCCCATATTCAAGTTGTAACCACTGTTGGGGGAAGCCCTAGTGCTGTATGAAAATGGAAAACAAAGTCGTTGCAAACGAATAATGGGAAGTTGAGACACAGAGCGGGTTGAACACCGGGTGACCACCCCATAAAACAGGTTTATTACTCTCTGCTCTTAGGAATTGGAGATTGTCTTCAAAATGTGCCATGCACGGTTTTGTGTGCATAATTGACAATCTGAGAGGACGGTAACTTACTAAGAAAGCCAGCAATGACAGCCTTCATCATCAGGCTTGGAGCCCCGGCTAAGGTGTGTCTCGTCAACACCGCTGTAGTGGAATTTAAACATAGTGACAGAAATTCCACATGTTTTCAGATGAATGTCAGATTTTGTCTTCGGATGTTGATGGCAAGTGACAGTCTTGAAAGGAGACGTCAAGTGGTGACCGTTTCCTGTCTGTTGCATTGGAAGAGCGACAGCTTTTGGTTGAAGGCAATCCTGATAACTGGGACCAAGACTTGTTGTTTTTGTTGAAGGCAACAATGCTGCCGTTTTTAGGAGACAATATTCAAGAGCCCGTTGCCATCTCTTATGTCCTCACTCTTGGATGAATGCAAGTACTCAAAGACTATTTACTCGGCAGTGATAACTTGAGGATTAAAGGGTTAAAAGAACTTCAGTGGCCTGCCATCAGCAAACTCATTAATTTGGGCACATTCCTTTAACCTAATCCTCTTAATTTAAGCAACCCTAAATTTAGTTTACAGATTCTGAACTTTGGCACTTCGCTTTTAGACCTACCAGAATTCAAGTAATTCACTCAACAAGATAATCAATTCTTATCATTTCGATTCATGGTCCAGAGGAATAACTGAGATTTTTTCACTGATATCAAATATATTGTAATTAACATTAATTGTAATAATGTCCTGTGCTTTTCCAGTGCTTTTTTACCAAACTCTCGTCCATTGAGGTGGTCCATCAACACGACCACATAACAGGAAAAATGAAAATCAGTTGGACGAATTCAAAATGGCGGTCCAAGACCCAAAAGCTTTTTTTCTTAAATGTGGCTCATATAGTGAACATTAAGCATTTTTCATGCTGAAATAAAAAGTAGAAAAAAAGTTACTCCATTACGATTCAATGGGCAAACAAATTTGAATAGCGCCCAGAATGCTTAATTATACTAATTAGCATAATAACGGCATGCCGATTTGAATTTTTTTCCCACCAAAACATTCGCACGGATATTTGGCCATTACATAAACTTTTGGGCGAAAGCAATTGAACCGTTAAAAATGGCGTCCGAAAAACAAAATGTTTTGGGGGTTGGGAACCCCCCCACCCAACACCCTACACTTTATTGTTTATGTTTCAATTAATGATAAATGACATTCTGAACAAAAAAACAGAATTTCAAACTTTGTTGATGCGTTCATAACAAAGTTTTTCATAGGCCTCACGCATAAACCAGTTTGTCCCCTGCATAGAGTGGTTCAACATCTGTTTACCCGTAGGAAACTATTTCTGAGCCAATCGTAAGCTTGCTTTTCAAGCATCATCATCATTGTGTGCATTTGTGCCCTCATTGTTCTTCATATCATAGCTCAATCCGCCTCGAGCCTGGGAAGAGATGACACTATTTTGGGGGTGTGGGGATCCTTTCCCCCACCCTCCCCACAATTAAGTATTGCTTTAACATAGCTTTGTCTGTAACATTTAAATGAAATTCTTATTCAGAAATGTCTTTCTAAACTTTTCTTATATTTGCTTGTAAACATTTGATATTGAAATTCATGTTAAGAAGGGCATATATGTGTGTTGTGGTAAGTTAAACAATTGTAACTTAATTTATAAAAGTGATGCTATGCAGAGTGAGTTGCGTCTAATGATTAAATTTCTTATTGCTTTTATAAAAATACCCACATCAAGGCTTCTTTTATGATTAGACTTTTCAGCATGGATTGATATGATTTTCTCTTTTGAAGATAGATCAAACAAAGGAATTTTGGCAAGACTAATCATTACACAAATCTAAAAACCCAAAATCAGTAAAAATATAACCAAGTAGAAATTGTCTGTACAGGTTTAGTCCTTGTTTGAGAGTTGGGACAGTAACAGGTACATTTCATTATGAAATTACAAGCTAAAATCAATTTCCAGCTTGAATTCATTAAATATAATTTGAGTTAGGGCAGGTTTACTCAGGCCGTCCTCGGGCTGCTTACAGGTATTTGTTAAATATGTAGCCCTCTAGGGCACGGTTCGGGGGGGGGGGGGGGGCGCTACGGAATTTACCTGCTAAGATTTGTTTATGGTAAATACGCACCTAATCCCTAGTATATACAAACTTCTATTGACAATATTCGTACACCTTTGGGCACGGTTACACAGGGGGCCTATGGACATTGCTCTGCTAGTTTTGTTTGTAAACACGCAAATATGCAGCTAATCTTAGCATATGATTATTACAAGGGTTAGTAGGAATGTAGAATATTTCAGCTCATGATGCTATTGTTAATGATATATATCTGTCCTTGTATGAGAGTTAAGAATAAACTCTCTCCTCAGCGGATTGAACTGCACTGCATTTTTGTAGTGTATCTCAACTTTCTCTACTAACACATAAGTTTTTAGTAGTTTGAAGGTGGCCATGTTGGAGGTATGGTGAAATGTATGGTAGGAAAAACAAGGATTCCATAATGGCTTTCTTATAGCCAAGGCCATCATTTCTTATCCATTCTTTATTTTTTGATTATATTACGCAAAAATATATTAATCTTATATTACAGATATATGGACAATTTCTAGGTTTTAATAAAGGTTTTAGAAGGGGTTCATGCATATTGGTTACACCGTTTGGGAAAAAAAAAAAAAATTGGGGGGATGAGCATGTAACAAAACAAAAGTACATGTAAGGATTTTAAATGTGCTGGTTCCAATCGTCTTTGGGACCCCCTGTGATTTAACCGGAAATAGAATATCAGTCTTGATATCAGATGTAAGGGCGTATTTTTCTCATTGTCGATCTGAAATTGCAGCTTTCAATCCATTCTTTTCTCAAAGATACAGATAAAAAAAACTTACCGTTCCAACCAAGGATTTTCTACTACATTCACGACCGGGTGGGGGGGGTGGTGATGAATGCCCCCGGATTTTTCGAATTACGACAAAATCATCTGTTTGGTTATCAGTCTGTAACTACATATGTCCCTTATCAAATCAATACACACCATGCCCACGTTTTAACGATATGACGCCCATAGTGACGTCAGACTGAAAGATGTTTAGCAAATTTGGAAAAAAAAAGCAAGGGGTTAAAATGTTGACCACCGTCCTACCAAAATAGTTGAAATCGCTTCTTAATAAAGGCAATATGTTAAGATTCTGAATATTTGGAAAAAATTTGGTATGGAGGAAAGCTTAAGTAACGTAGGATTACATTAAATCAAAAAAGTTGAAAATTGCCAAATTTGGTGAGTTAGTTTTGCCCTTTTAATTCCCGGCCAATAGCTTCCTCGAAAAAAACGATTCCGCAAATCCACATCGCCGGCAAATGGTGACGTCAAAGTGATAACCATCCATAATTGACGTCGTTGTGACCATCATTATAGGCAGTGTGCCACTTCAATAATTCATTAAACACAACGAAATGAAACAAAATAGGTCATAGTAAACTTTTTTTCTAATTTATTATTACGTTCATTAATCCATCAATATACAGTGTAAGCAATACCATGCGGAGTAAAAACACGATGTTTTGAGTCATCCACTTTTGACGTCACGAGTTGGGCGCTTTGATCAATGAAGCCGTGCGCGAAAAATCCGCCGTTTTCTTAGTAATGTCAAAAAAGCAAAAATTGTAAAATGCCTATTATTTTGCTAATTTTACATCAAATTGTATTATTTTTTCGGGCATCGTGTGATGTAGGTACATATATTTATGAATGTAAGTCAAAAATGAGGCTTGACAAAAATCTTGACATATTTCCTTTAAAATGTTCACAGATTGCTAAAAATAGTTCAGTTTTGGGTTATACTACTCCTTGGTGAAATAGTGAAATCCACCAGGAGAGGCAGGTTCGGAGGCGTCTTGAGGTAGATGGAGCAAAACACGATGTGTTGTGATATAGACTATAATCCGGTATTGTTCAATTGCTCAGAAAGTAAAACTCAGTGAACTAATTGTGATGCTAAACGTACCTTTTTATTGACAAGCTTCTTTGTTGTATACCTATGGGACATGTTCATAAATAAAGGTCTTGAATTATTAATTAAGGGCTTTGCCTAGGCTACTCTGACGCATATCTTGCCAATGATTTCTGACTTTCTTTGTTGACAAGGTTGAAAAAGATAGGCACTGAATGTGGACTGTCAATGCTGAAACTCTCCAGGCAGATAGGAATTTGCAATTGCTATTGACTCTTACCTGAATATTGGCAAAAATGTCCAACAAGCTGCACTCATGGACCACACTTTTTCCAGGTCATTAAAAATATACTGTGTAATAATTCTATTAACTATCTTCACCAGGAGTTTTAAACAGCTCTCTTTTGACAAACATATTCCTCACCCCTTTGAAGCATTCTATCATGGTCCACATGTACTTAAGAAGATATATTTGGATCATGATTTACTAAGAGCTATGAGGCCAGTTGCCGTTATACAATTCACAATGCCAATGATTGAGGAAGTAGCTCACGTCAGGTAAACAGCATGTTGGCGATCATGAGCTTGGTGAGCTCATTGTAACTCACATACAAAGCTCACCTATACTGAGACAGCCCTTTCTCCGGTTAGAATTTATTCTGCAGGCCTTGGCCTGCTAATATAAGGTGTTTCCGTACTATTGCTTAACTTAAAGCTGTCTTCGATACAATATTTCATGATATTTGTGATAAAAGGCTTGAGAACAGTTTTTGGTATTCACAGACACTACTCTTGCATGGTAGATCATATCTCACTGGACAGCAAGTATCCGAGTGATATGTAAACCACGAAATTGAAGGCAGCCATATTCCAACTACGTTGTTCCTCAGGGCCCAAATGCAATGGTGTTGTTGCTGTTTTGAAAATCTAATAACAATACTTTGCAAAAATGTCTAAATAATTTGCATAAACGCCAAAACTCCACTGAGCGCCTGGTGCAGGCTGCCATCTCTCTCTATTTCCTTGTGAATTTTATTATCAAAATAACCTTGATTGGGCCTCCTTGCCTGGATATGAACTATCTAATATATCGTCGCCCACATCACAACGTCTGAATTGTACTTATAATGTTATGGTCTATACATGCACAAAGTTACACTCTTGAAAGGACCAACCTAATTAGTGAGATATAATTAAGAATTTTGATCAATAAGCTCGAAACTGCATATCGCGATTTCACATACTGTCGTATGTTTCATTTACATGTAATCTCATAGGGTACATAATTAAGCGCTGTCTTAAAACAAGCTGTTTACGCTTTTCACATACAGATCTTATGCGTCGTATCTGCCTCGTGCGTGAACATGACGTGTTTCAAATAGAGATCTATCTGAACGCATTGAATATAACGGTGAAATTAGCGTGGTATGTGAACATTTTTGCGTTTCACATACAGGATTATGAGTTTTGTAGCTTTATATTAGGAATACAATTGCACTTTCAAAATCCAAACACAATGTAGATCAAGAGTAAAAATGCATGTACCAGATCGGGCTGCTCACAAGCTTTTACATTACTTTACCAAAGTAATTTGGGATAATTTGATTATGGGAAATGGTTTTGATACTCGATTCAATCTCACCGTGGTAAGTTGAAACACATCTTTTTTTCCTCTTCATGCGAGAGGTTGCTATTTAACTTCAGGAAACGGCGATAACCTCAGTGACAGTGTCTTCTTTTAAGGACACGTCATAAGTATTCTCCATTCAAATTCAATATTCTCTTATTTACAGGTTCATATATAAAGTCAAAACCAACAAGTATGCCTATTGATTGCCTCAGCCATTCCCTATTAAAAATTACACCGCTGCACCAAGTAACGAAGCCGAAAACCTGAACACCTAAACAGAAGTTTTGTAAACATCTCGCGAAAAAAGGGGTAGACTGGAGTCAAACAAGTTAAAAATAAACTCCCCACTGATTCATTCTTTCTTCAAAAACGATTCTTGACCCTAAATCTATCGAAAAATCCACTTAAAAGGGGGGGGAATTCCAAAGGTTTAGAACATTTTATTCAGATTTCCCCCGATATATTGCATATTGATTCAAATCATATACCTTCCCCTTCTACATCCAGTTCTACCACCTAAAAAGGCCTGACTAATTTATGTGGTCCAACCTAAGCAATAGTAAACAAAATGGTAAATTATATAAGACAACTCGACTTCGCGACAGAAGCAATATGTTGGCGTCCGCCTCATAAGAAGCAGTGTAACTTTCTATCCAACGAACTGACGTACCGGTGTCAAAGCAACTATAGTCCGGCAGGAGCCAAAGTCCGGGGCTCCATAGACGATAACGGATATAATCGTGAATGTTGCTGAAGCGTCAACTGAATTGAGTGCCCTATACCTTACCCTTTTTAGACGGACTGGAGTACGCCGGACTATAAGGACTTCTACACCGGTACATCGGTGAAGCGCTTCTCGAACTCAGCGGATGTTCAAACAATTCTCAACTCCTCATGATATTAGTTATTACTACGCCTGTTATTTATCTGGAAAAAAATAGTAAACTGTAACTCACAGAGGCGTTCGTGCTGGTTTACGTAGAAAACGCCGGTACATGGAGTAATCTCTGATTGATATTCCTCAACACATAGCTGTCTGTTCCAATAGTCCCCCCTGATGACATCCACGATGATGCTGATCTTGCAAACAATCAAAACGTCCTGATGGCATGTTGTGCGATCCTTGTATTAGAAGGGGGCCAAACCCAAATATTCCATTGCAACTGACATCTCATGCTATAAAAACTGTCCGTATGGGTAGCTTTCAGGACCAAAGGTAACATTCTAGGGTGGATACGTTTTTCAATCGGCTGCACGGGGGGTGTTACGGGGGTCAATGCTTAACCCCCCCCCCTTCAAATCATATGTCCACTAAATGTAATGTTGCATCTCGCAAACGATAGAAATGATGATCATTTGTTCATGAATATGACATTAGCAATTAGTTAGGATCACATACTAAAGTATGTAGGGGTCCGTGTGTGGGGGTGGTTGGGTGGGTTGGGGGTGGGGGGGGTTTTTTGGGGAGTTGGGGAATGTGGTACATAGAAGTGTTATGGCAATGTTTGGTATCATATTTCACCAAATGTTACCAGCTTTCTCATAACATATAAATCCAAAATATTACTTCTATTTCCTGTAGGTATGGAACAGTAAGTTATTAGTTTTGTGAGATCGTATAGTACCTAAGGGCGAGACAAGCCCGATCGGTTTATAACGGATGGACCCTTTAAAATTTCACATTTGAAAGCCTGTAAAATATAAAAATGATGATTTTCAGTGATTGGTTTTTTGTTCATTGTGAAGGGTACTACTGCAATTAATGTGAACTTAAACTAAAATTTGGTTACCATGGTTTTCCTCCTACTAAAAATCCTAAATGTTCAATATCACGACGGACGAGATAAACTTGAGTTTTGAACTTTTGGTATTCTTTCATATTTCTGTCTAACCCACTTGACATTAGCTAATACTTTCAACAACCACAAAATTTAGTACTTAGTTGGCTCTTTCTGTTCCAGATAGATGTATCACTACATCCCTATTTAGAGGAAATCTGACGATCACCGCAAAAAAGGAGGGTAGACGTTATTTTTTCGTGTTTATCTAGGGGAAATTTCCCGCTAACTTATAATCCAGGCAGGGGTCCACCACATGTTTTTTTAAAGTGCATTTATATGCAGTTTAAGGACGTTAGGGATCTAGAATTTCAAGCCAAGTTCTAATGTTTGAGAAAGATGTAAAAAATCCATCACGGCCCAAACATCACGATGGCCGGAATTGCTCTGTATACTTTTGGTCCATTGAAATTGGATAAATTGGTGTAATTAGCATCTGAAAAACTTAAGAAACAAGATAATATCACAAAATCAATATCATGTAGTTTGTATACATGCATACTATAAATGTATTTGTACCAACAATGCTTTTTATCCCAAAATGCCGCTTGACAAGAAAAAATGAGCTTGAAAACGTCAGGGGCATTCTCTGTAAAAAGCAAAGCTTAGGGCATGCCTCATTTCAATGACCATCTATACTTATACATGAAGAAACAAGAAATGTTGCATAGCTGCCCTTTGTTATGGAGCTTGTAAGTGATGCCTAGAGACATTTTGTCCCCCTTCATAAGCTAGAAATGCGACATAGCAAGCCCTTTCTAAAAATACCAGAACCTATTGTTTTTTGCTGATATAAGTCTGCAATGAATGCTAAATTTGGATTTTACTGTCCTTTACAACCAAGAGACCAGGAATACCACGAACGCATGGCCCACATCTTAATGACAAAGCATTGCCCCATGACAAGCGCTATTCATACCATGCAGAAGTTAAAGCTAGAGGCAATAAAACCAATTCCAATGCCGCAGTTCAATAGTTTTAATTGTATATTGATTCAATACCCTTCCCCTTGTATTTTGGTATGGTGTCCTTGTACCCCAGAACCATGCATAGGGGACAGGAGGAAGGAACTTCGCTACAAACGAGGAAGACGTATAGGTATACTTTTTTAATATGTTACCATCCAAGGGTTTAAGGTTACTGAACAGAGCCCTTGCAAGATTAGCATGCCTTACCCTCATATGAATATGGTTGTGATATTTATGTAAAGGTTGTTAGTTTTTTGTGTCAAATTCTTGCATTTAGTTGTTCAGCCCGCCGCCCCCCCCCGAAAAAAAATGCAAAAATAAATGATGCCCCCCCACAAGAACCAGAATGCTATCATAATGTAATATATCACACATCCTTGCAAAGCGGCATCCGTGTTCTTTTGGGGGGGGGTCATATTTGAAATTTCAACTACCCATTGAATATCTTATAGAAGCCTGTGTATAATTTTGCATAAAAGGGACTTTTGGGGACTTTATGTAAGTGGAATTTTTTGAAAACCAGCAAAAGGGTACATTTTAGTATGTTTGCTTTATAAGGTGGAACGTTTCAACTTCAATTCGTTATCATGAGAACTAGAGAGGGCTTTCCTTCATTCCTTATCCGGCGATGTCCTTTTGGGATCTTTTGGTCATTTAAGAAAGTTAACATGATTAAATTAATTTTGAAACAAAAATGTGAAACCTCATTATCCAACGCTGTATCCATGTAACAGTATCCACCACCATTGAAAAAACTCTCACAATGACCATTTAAAATTTAAATGGGTAATTAATGGCAAATAGTAATAACTGTCCCGTCCGTGATGAAACAGTTTTCAATTTTGGTGAAGGTAATTTAATTTACTGAGTTTATTCACACACACCTGAATGTCAATATATTTTTTTTCCTGCCTGCTAAGGAAGAAAACAAATGATACATTTTGGGTTCCAATCAACATATCAGACGAACACTTTTTGAATTAAAATGCTAACAGCCATGTGACATAACTATTTCTGTAGAATATTATCAGATAGTTGTTTTTTTTTTTCTTAGAGTAATGTTCAAGCTGGTATTATCAGACAAAACTTCAGAAAGTTTGAAGAGTATAAACTATGAACCAATTTCTGATAAAGATAATCCCGAGTTACGATATTCGTGCAAAATAAAATACGGCTGATCAAGCCAGAAGCCGTATTTTTGTTTTGCAGCGAATGTCGTGAAACACGAGGCTATTATCTTATTTAACGCACACCTAAGGCGTCACCCAATTGTTTGATCACTCGCATCTTTTGGACGACCTAGTTAATTCCAGAGATAAGAAATCCTAGCTAACATACAAAGCTCTTACAACGCCATTAACACCTAATACGTGTTAAAAACTTTGATAGAATCCTGGGATTTAACTGCGACAGTGGTTTTTAAAGGCCATTACATGTCCATCTCAATTTGCATGCCAAATGCGAGGATACTAGTTCAACCCGTGGTAGTTTTTTGTGTTCACTAGTCTTTGGAGTGGTGGTAAGAGCCCTCTGGATCTAATTACATGTTTTTCCGTGGACAACTGTATTTTTATTGCAAGTTAAACACCATGAACTTATGAAACACATAATACGACAACCGCATGTGGATTCGTACTAATGGAAAGCGAAAATATTGAGCATCAGGATGGATACGTCAAATTTCGAAATATACACTCTGGGTTTTAAAGCGAAGAGAGACGGACTGTACATTATACATAATGTTTTTTGGGGGCGCAATTATGAGAATTGATGTGCTAAACCTACTGTGGATTTTATTGACAACTTAAAACTCATGAACTTTCCCGTGAACACAGGATACGATAATACAATTAAAACATTGATTTGACCAACAAAACTGGGATTTATATGATGGAATATTTACTTCTCCAAATTCTGTACCATGTCTTGGATTACACTAAAGCTAGGAGATAAAACACTACAACAGGAATCGACGCAACCAACTAGGGAGAATCTGGGATTTATTAAACGTATGATATTGAGTGTGATTGAACTAGCGAGTTTCGCAAAATGGAAAAATCGTAAAAAAAGAAAACTTGACACTTTGAAATAATAAATTTCCTACTGATATAATACTGCTAATCTGTCTTATACGAAGACGGAGGTAAGAAAGTAGGCCTATGTATTTTCATGACTCAGCTCTGTGTAATAATTGGTAAACATTTTATAATAATGAAATGACTATTTTTAATGTCCCTGGTAAGATGGCTGTAATTGGCAAAGTATATATACATATAGCAAAATTTTAGATTTAATATCATTTATCAAATTTTAATATCAAATTAAACATTTGATTGATTGCTAAAAATTAGGAAACCTTTAATAGTCATGTTCTACTTTCACTGTATTACAAATGTTTTTCAATAGGGAAAATTTAATATTTTAGGATTTTTAAAATTAAAAGAGTTTATATTATAAAAGCAAATGCATTCCTTGTATGCAGCAGCCTTACTTTAATAAAAACGTACCGTCAGTATCTTATTATATTGATATTATTCAAGCCGAAATCAATTTGTGTCCATTACAGTTACGCCTATCAATCAAAGTTTTTTATGGAGGAGGAGGGGAATGGCGGATTTGAGGGGATACGAAAAACGCATTGTAAAGCAAGGGGTGAATGTAAGCATTTTCTCAGGAGAGAGGGCGAATATGAACCTTTACATGGAGAAATCTAAAAATCAAGGAAAAGTATTTTGGGGAAAACAAATGAAATCTCCATTGTATCCCCCGGAATAAGTATTGACCACTCCCTTAGATTAAAACGCTCCTTTACAACGTGGTGACTGATTAATAGAAGCGTGTGTTTAAGAAGTGGGTAAAGAAATTTAAACATTTGATTAGTGTTATTTCTCCACTGCTACCTTGAATAATGTTATTGAAGATGAGCCCACAAAAACATCGTTTTATCTTACAATTAAATGGGCTCTTCAAGCATTAAGAAATGTTACAAGTTAAGGATAAGCTCAAGATCAAAACTCAAACGTGAGTAGTTGGTAAAGCAGTCCTTAGGCTAATTAAAAAACAAAAAAAATCAAACAAACATAATACAAAAAAAACAAATATTAAGATAAAAAAAACTGATATTGAAATAAAATACCTGTATTTTCGACATTAACGTATTTACACAACATATCAATACGCAAAAATGAATGACAATTTTAACACTGCAGCTGCGACCGATTTAGGGAATTTTAAAAATGAGGTTTTCATCCTACTCCATTTCTCCTCACTGGGACGCCCTCACTGTTGATTTCCTAAATGGGATTTTTAAAAATGAGGGGTCTCATTCATCACTCATTTTCCTCACTGGACGCCTCACTGCTAATTTCCTAAATCGGATTTTTTTAAAATGAAGGTTTTCATTCCTCACTCAGTTTCCTCACTGGGACGCCCTCACCGGTTAATTTTGCATTTTTTCATTAGTGAGGAAATGAGGTGAGGTTTTCAAAATCAGCTGTCTAAATTTTTCATTTTTTTCATTAAGTTCGAGTAAATGATGTGATGATTTTCCCTCACTGGGACAGGGCCCTCACTGCTTATTTTCCTAACATCGGATTTTTTAAAAATGAAGGTTTTTCATTCCCACTCATTTTTCCGCACTGGACGCCTACCGGTTAATTTTTCATGTTTCTTATTGAGGAGTGAGGTAGGTTGTTTCAATCATCGTCTGAATTTTTTCAATTTTTTTCATTAGTGGAAATGAGGTGAGGATTTTTCCTCACTCTGGGACGTACCCGTCAACTGCTTTTAATTTCCTAAATCGGAATTTTAAAAATCAGGTTTTCATTCCCTCACCTCATTTTTTCCTCCCTGGACGGGAACCCTCACCGGTTCAAATTTTTCATTTTTCATTAAGTGAGGAAAATGAGTTGAGGTTTTTCAAAATCATCGTCTGAAATTTTTTCAATTTTTCATTAAGTGAGGAAATTAGAGGTGAGATTTTTCCTCACTGGGACGCCCTCACCTGCTTCATTCTCCTAAATCCGGATTTTAAAATGAGGTTTTCATTCCTTCACTCATTTTCCTTACTGGGACCCCCTCACTGCTTAAGTTCCTAAAATCGGAATTTTAAAAATGAGGTTGTCCATATCCTCACTCATTTTCCTCACCGGGACGCCCTCACTGCTTAATTTTTTCATTTTGTTCATTAAGTGAGGAACTGAGGTGAGGTTTTCACAATCATCGTCTGAATTTTTTTCAATTTTTTCATTAAGTGAGGAAGAGGTGAGGAGTTTTTTCCTCACTGGGACGCCTCACTGCTTATTTTCCTAATTCGGAACTTTTTAAAAATGCGGTTTTTCATTCCTCACTCATTTTCCTCACCGGGACGCCCTCACTGCTTATTTTTCATTTTTCATTAGTGGAGGAAATGAGGTGAGGAATTCAAAATCATCGCTGAAATTTTTCATTGTTCATTAGTGAGGAATTGAGTTGAGGATTTTCCTCACTGGACCGCCCTCACTGCTTAATTTGCTAATCGGGAATTTTTAAAAAGAGGTTTTCATTCCTCCATCAGTTTCCTCTCTTGGACGCCCTCACTGCTTAATTTTCCTAAATCGGATTTTTAATAAATATGTTTCATTTCCTCACCCTTCATTTTCCTCACTGGGACGCCCTCCCTGTTTAATTTTTCATTTTTTCAATTAGTGAGAAATGAGGTGAGGTTTTAAATCATCGCTGAAATTTTTCAATTTTTTCATTAGTGAGGAAATGAGGTGAGGATTTTTCCTCACTGGACTCCTCACTGCTTAAATTTCCTAATGGAATGTAAAAAATGAGGTGTCAGTCCGCACTCATTTTTCCCCACTGGGGCGCCTCACTGGTTGATTTTTCAATTTTTCATTAAGTGATGAAGAAGGTGAGGTTTTCAAATCATCGTCTGAAATTTTTAATTTTTAAAATAATGTTTTCATTCCTCACTCATGTTCCTCACTGGGACGCCCTCCTGCTATAATTTCCTAAATCGAATTCTTAAAAATGATTTTCAGTTCCGCACTCTTTTTCCTTACTGGGACGACCCTCACTCTTAATTTTCATTAAGTGAGGAAATGAGGTAGTTTTAAAAACATCGTCTGAAATTTTTCAATTTTTTCATTAAGTGAGGAAATGAGGGGATGCTTTTTCCTCACTGCTGCCACGCCTCACTGTTATTTTTCCGAAATCGATTTTTAAAAAGTGAGGTTTTCATTCCTCACTCATTTTCCTTCCTCACGGGACGCCATCACTGGTTAATTTTCAATTTCTTACGTGAGGAAGGGAGGTGGGTTTTTCAAAATCATCGTCTGAAATTTCTTCAATTTTTTCATTAAGGTGGAGGAATGAGGTGAGTGATTTTTCCTCACTGGGGAGCCCCGCATGCTTAATTTCCTAAATCGGAATTTTAAAAATGAGGTTTTCATGCCTCACCATTTTTCCTCCTGGGACCCCTCACCGGTTTAATTTTTCAATTTTTAATTTTTAAAAGATTTTTTGCTTTTGACATGTTTTACACTTTTTCGTCTGAAATTTTTCAATTTTTTTCATTACGTGATGAAATGAGGTGAGATTTTTCCTCACTGGGACGCCCTCACATGCTTAATTGCCTAAATCGAATTTAAAAAAATGAGATTTTCATTCCTCACCATTTTCCTTACTGGGACGCGACCCCCTCACTGCTTAATTTCAAAATCGGATTTTTAAAAATGATGTTTGCACTTCCTCACTCATTTTCCTCACCTGGACGCCCCACTGCTTAATGTTTCAATTTTTCATTAAGGTGAGGAAATGAGGTGAGTTTTTCAAAATCCTCGGCTGAAATTTTTCAATTTTTTCATCAAGTGACGAAATGAGGTGAGGATTTTTCCTCACTGGGACGCCCTCACTGCTTCATTTCCTTTCCTAAAATCGGAATTTTTAAGAATGAGGTGTTCATTCCTCAATTTTCCTCACTGGACCCCTCAACTGCTTAATTTATTCAATTTTTCATCAGTGAGGAAATGAGGGTGAGGATTTCAAATCATCGTCTGAAATTTTCAATTTTTAATCAATGAGGAATTAGTGAGGTTTTGCAAAATCAATCGGTCTGCAATTTTTCAATTTTTCTCAAGTGAGGAAATGAGGTGAGGATTCAAAATCATCGTCGAACTTTTTCATTTTTCATCAATTAAGGAAATGAGGTGAGGATTTCAAATCACGTCTGAAATTTGTTTCAATTTTTCACAGTAGGAAATAGTGCAGGATTTCAAAATCATCGTCTGAAATTTTTCCATTTTTCATCAAGTGAGGAAAATGAAGGTGAGGATTTCATTCAAAATCATCGTCTGAAATTTTTTCAATTTTTCATCAAGTGAGAAA
Organism: Ophioderma brevispina; assembly: GCA_023653785.1. Lineage (NCBI taxonomy): Eukaryota > Metazoa > Echinodermata > Ophiuroidea > Amphilepidida > Ophiodermatidae > Ophioderma > Ophioderma brevispina. Next base: position 6,074 of record JAMKCH010013892.1, on the reverse strand, counting down.
TGAGGTGAGGATTTCAAATCTCGTCTGAATTTTCAAATTTTTCATCAAGTGAGGAATGAGTGAGGATTTCAAACAATCGTCTTAAATTTTTCAATTTTTTCATCAATGAGGAATTAGGTGAGGGTTTCAAAATCATCGTCTGATTTTTTCATTTTTCATCAGTGGGAATGCGGTGAGGATTTCCATTCATTCAAAATCATCGTCTCTGAAATTTTTTCAATTTTTTTCATCAAGTGAGGAATGAGTGAGGGATTTCAAAATCACCGTCTGATTTTTTCAATTCTTTTGCATCAAGTGATGAAATGAGGGGAGGATTTTGAAAATCATCTTCTGAAATTTTTCATTTATGATTGTATTATTTTGTGATGAAATGCGTGAGGTTTTAAAAATTATTGTCAGACATTTGAAACTTCATGTCTTATGTGTTATAAAATTCATTTTGTGTGGAAATGCTCTATGCCGTTTTCAAAAGTCATTGTCAGAATATTACAAATCTATTTCTGTGGGATTATTATTCTGCGATTATTCGAGATAACCTTTGTGACGTTAGAAATAAGTCAATGTTGAATGACAGAGCAAGCATCTTACGTATTTTTCTATGAACTCTTAGGATGTCATTTATTTGGTTCGACGATGTATTCCGTATTCACGTGAATCCGATGAACCATTGTATTCTGACAGATTACCCTCAAAAGTGAGGAATGAGATATCCCCAACATGAATCCCAATTTGTTTTTCCCTAATCGTGCACTATCTAAACACTGCATGCGCGAGCTTAAAGTAACAAACGACAGCATAAACACAATAAAGAGAACAAATAAACAAGCCAGAAATAACAAACCAAAAAAAACAAAAGCAATATCCCACCCTGCTTATACACCCACATCTACTGGTATTGGCACCGCCCTTTATTATGTATATAGGCCTACTGGGTGATTTTCTTGAGTGTAATTTAAAGTGTTTAATCATCATATTATATTTTCAATAATTTTTGTTTGGAGTATTACCGTTAATTATTCAGACCTCCTTATTTACATACAGATGTAAGTGTTTAGAACAATAACTCTCCATCCGTAAATGTACGAATGGAGTGTATGTTCTAACTCACATACCTGTAATAATGGAGCAACAAAACAATGGCGTTTAATGTGCAGAGGACACTTTGAAAAGCAGCTATGCCATTAAGAAGAATTCTACAGTGCTTTTGTTGCGCTTTTGGTGGTGGTCCTAGTTTGTGTCTGAAGATGATTATACAATTGCTACAAACATATCCGGCATGTTTTTCGGTCACTATTGTTTCAAAGTCCGATAATTTTGAAATATTAAAAAAAAAAAAAAAAAAAAAAAAACTTGCCCAGTTTGGGTAGGCTGCCATTTTTGATTTTGTTAGATGCATACTTCTAACATATGTGGTCTCATTTGAAAGCTTGATCATTGTCTTTATATTTGCTGCAAAGAGGCGTTCACGAGTCAAATACGTGTCCAGAAAGAATCGGCTATTTATTGACTGCAGGAATAAATGTGACGCTATTATCTAGTAAGAGAATTCTACAGTGCTTTTGTTGTAGCTGTTGGTGGTAGTCCATAGTTTTGGTCTGAAGATTTATATATATACAGTTGGCCGACAAAGTATCTCGGGCTGTTTTGTCGGTCCTATTCTTTACAAAGTCCCCATAATTTGAAAATAGACGATAGATTGAACGCCCGAAAGACGAATTGAAGCTGAAGTGTTTTCTTGACCATTGCTTGGAATATGAACGTCGTGGGTTTACCACGTGGCCTTTGATTCGGCGAAAAAAATTGCTTTTGTTTTTGTTTTACATTTAATTCTTTGTTTATTTTGATTTTAATTATATGTAGAATATTTTTATTCTAGTGTTTCTTTTGTTTTTAACTATGTAATTGTAGGGTGTCTCATTTCCATGTAGTTTAGTATTTGTTTTTATTTTAGTTGTCATCTTTTTTATTTTTAATTATTTTCATTTTAACGAATTATTTTATAACATTTTAGTGTTGATTGTATTTCTAATATTTTGGTTTCTTTATCTTGTATTTTATACATTATTTTGTTTTTAATTTTGAATTGTAATGTTTATCTCATTACTATTTGAGTTGATACGGTTTCAATTTTGTTAATTTTAAATTCTTTTTATATTATTCTCCATTTTTTTATTGTTGTTACCATTTTTTGCCTTTTTTTTGATCTTTTGTCCCGTTTTTCCTTCTTTAATTTTTTTTTTTTGTATGATTTTTAAAATCTATTTGTTCCATTTATTTTAATTCTTTAAGTTGTAATTCTTTCTTTTTGGGGGTTAGTATTTTTTTTTTATTCGGTTTTTATTGTTTTTAATTACGTTTTAAATTCTGTTGGATTTTATTTATTTATATTTGTTTATTTTATTTTTTTTATTATAATGGCTGTTTTTTTCTTCTCATATTATTTTGTTTGTAATTGTAATGGTGTATGTGTTCATTTTCGTATTTGTTTATTATTTTATTTTATTGTTACCTTTTTAATCACTTTGTTTTGCTTTATTTTAATTTCGTTCGATTTTATTTTAACGGTTTGGCTTTTATTTTTATTATTTTGTCGGTTTTCTTGACTTTAAGTTTTTCGATGAAAAAAAATATTGCTTTTGCTTCCATTTATTTTATTTTTATAATTCCTTTTATTTTGTATTTTTTATTATTATTCATTCTTTTTGTTATCTTATACTTTTTGTATTAAAAAATTATTTTAAGGTTTTTTTTTTTTTTTTTTTTTTTTTTTTTTTTTTTTTTAATTATAAAAAAAATGTTATTTTTTATCTGTTTTTATGATTTTCGTTTTATTTTTTTTTTATGTTAATTTTTGTACTACTTTTGTATTTATTTTCATTCCTATATGTTATTTTATTCATTTTTATTTCTTTGTTATGCTATAGGCCTATACACCTTTTCCTGGGATGGCCATATGCGAAAAAAAATCATCTACCTACCCACCAATAAACATTTTCGAAAATACAATTAACACATAAATAATTAAAAAACTATTAAAAAATCAGGCCAACGGAGAATTCGAACCCGCATCGATGGGTTCCATATATATCAACAATCGCAATCTATACACCAATCCCGGTTTACAAATTCCAACCCACTGGCAGCCATAGCTGGGTGCATCCTGCGTTGAATTCACCTAAATGTGGCAGAGTAAGTGTAATCTTTGAATTAATACTGATCAAGCGTGGTTCCGACGTCAACAGATTTGGGTAGGTTTTGGGTTGGAGCCCCCCCCCAGTAATGGCGGATCAATTCTGACCACATTTGGGCTGTCGGATCCCTGGTCGGATTTGTTTATGTAGACCGTATTCAATAGCCAGTCTGTTGGTGGACAAAGATAGACATCACTTCCAGTACTACTGTACTTCACCGGTCCATGATCTCGCTGTGCAAATCGCTAACCATGGGAATCGATTGACAGCTTAATGTAATTGTAGTCCGGAATGTATGCATCTTGTTTACCCCCCACAATCTGGTGGCTCACGTCATATTGAATACGGTCTATAGGCTATAGTTTTCAGCCTTATGTAAGGGATCTGTTTCCCGTGGGACTTTCATGATGTATTTCTAATTTTTAATTAGATTCCAATCTACATTATCCCCACTTTATCAAAAAATCATGGTGCCAATTTTTTTCTGAGCATTTATAATATATTATTTAGCAAATTATATGACGTCATTTCAAAATCATTGGAAAAAAATGCTCACTACCTGAAGGTTCAATGGAAAGGATCAAAGATATATTCTTTGACCATTACCACTCATATCTGGCTTCTCATCTTGAATAGTCGGTCCTTCAAATTCAAGATGCGCCAAAACGGGCCGCATTCAATGACAAACCCCTTTAAAATTACCAATATTATATGCATTTTATTGGCATATCGTTTAAAAATCATTAGCAAATGTGTATATAAAGTGTAAGATTATCGTTGAACCATTAGAAATTCGTGTGTGGCACTTCCGTTCGATAACATGGAGAAATCCCAATGATGACCAATACGTCGCCGTTTCAGACCTTTTCAAAACTAACAAATTACCATTATGTCTCAGTATTATACTGTATTTATTGTTCGCCAAATTATATAAAGTTATAGATTGGGGTAATGAGACTATTTTTATCACTAGAGATGTTTAGTACTATTACGGGTTATTTGTGTTATCAGCCTTAATTTTAAATAGGTAAATCAAGTGATAACAAATACAAGCCAATTGGTAGGTTTAAAAACTTAACGGAAGGCATATTGCCTTAATTTTCATTTTCAGTATGTTAAAACCAAATATACCAACATGGATTTAATTGTCAAGGTCATATTCTTTAAGACTTATTCCGTATTTTTCGTGATTTACGGCTATTATAACTAAATATATCCAGATGGTAGATTGTAGAGTTTACACTTTTTGCAGACTCCATATGGCTGACACCCTTGGAATTGAGAAAGTATGATATTAACTATAATGCCAGCAAGACCTACGATGAGCCCTAAAATAAAATAGCCTGTTTTCTTCCACACCATTATTATATCAGTCAGATGGTGCATTTTATTCACATTTTGCAATTTTGGTAAACTTTGCGGACATTTTGCAGCTGAAGCAAGATAATGCTTGGTAAGAATTTCTGATGGCCCTTGAACATATACATGTGTTTTTTCCTCGTATTTAATGATTATTTTGGCCCAATATGGCCGCATTTTCAAATAAGTGTCATATTTTTCGGACGCCATCTTGAATATTCATGGAATGTTCAGTTTTGATTGTCTTTAACATTTTGATTTTTTTTTTTTTTTTTTTTTTTTTTTTTTTTTTTTTTTTTTTTTTTTTTTTTTTAAATTTTGAATTATGACGTCCTCCTTATTTTGCATGGAAAATGGTGATGTATGCTCGAAAAAATTGGCACCATCATTTTTGTCTCAACACCGCAATTTAAACAAGTTCCCGTAGAGAACGAAAATAACATTCAACAGCCCCCGGGACAAAACCCATGGCCCCCGACTATATTGGGGAAAGACGAATATGATCATGCAAAGCTTTGTAACGTTTCGCTAAGTGTTACAGCAAGCATTCTGGGATATTTATTGCAATTAACACGTTTTACCTTCTGTCATCTTCAGATAGAGGTATTGAATATACAGTGAATATGAGTGGCACTAATCGTATCTGCATTTTACTGAATTTTACAGGAAAAGCAGTGTTGGTTGTTGTCATGGTTCTTTTGGTGACTTTTTCAAGAAACTCAATTTCTTATAATATTTCATTTCCCACTTAGTAGACTAATTAGAATTCCTAATTAAAAAATGGCGTAACACACACATGATTGCCGTGTCGTCAACAAAGTCTTATCTAACAGTTACGACTTTGTTTGTCCCGACACGGGAATCATTTTAGTGCAACAAAGCCGTATCTACACCTATTGGCCTATTAGCCTATGACTCTGCCTAAATTGAGCCTTGACTGAAATATATGTTAAATTATGCTATACTCATTTACTTTTGTAATTACGTTAAGTACTGGGCGTAATATTGAGTGAAAAGGTCGTAACTACATTTTTTTTTTATATGTTGTTAAGTTTTTTGTGCCGAAATTAGCATATTAAGCATAATTGGTAAAAATGAAATTGTTAGCTTTTCACAAAATATTGAGGAGATTTTTTATACTTATACACCTTTTTAAACCAGCGCTTTAACGACATAAAATGTCTTATCTACATACTATTTTTCCCTTGTCCGTGGCAACAAAGTTATATCTTCCAGTTACGACTTTGTTGCCTCACAGAATTCAATTTTGAATGCAACACAGGTCGTATCTACAACAAATAGGCCTATTTAGCTTTATAACGTCTGTGCAAAAATTGAGAACTGTCACCTAAAATGTATATCAATAAGCTAATGATCTACTTTTTATATGATACAAATAACTCAATTTCGGCCACATAATACAGTTACGACTTTGTTGCACTCACATGCGTGAAAAACATCATTGGGGAAATGCCAAACCAAATTAGAGTGAGTTCGACCTTCGAGGGCCTGTAATATATAATA
>JAMKCH010013891.1:0-23324 GCA_023653785.1 Ophioderma brevispina | reverse complement strand
AACTTCAAGAGTCAGAAATCGCAGCTAGATTAATCACTCTTTCTCTCGCAAATCTCAGGGACCTGCATTGGCTTCTTTAATATCGCATTATGTATAAAATTTTACTTGCAACTTAACTTGCCACAACCTCCGTTCTTCAAAACAATTACTCTTACTTGTTCCCACCTCCATCTACCCAATGGGGTAAACATTCATCTCTATAGCTGATTATCCGCACACCCGTTTACCTATCATGTGAGAACTCCTGAGGTTAGTGCTACAGGATCCTAAGACTAATTGTTTACAAGCTTTGCAATGTTCTAATGTGTTTTATTCTTTACAATGTTATCATGTATTTTGGTTGTTATAGTTTCTTGTATGCGCGCTTCGCGATCTTGATATTGGGGCTATAAAATATGGTTATTATATTTTGTTGTCGTACCAGCCAGGGCGACACCACTCCCCCAAACAATGACAAAGGTCCGTTTATGATGTTGAAGGTTCCGCTTGCCATGTTAAAGGTCCGTGTTGTCAATGAAAAGTTGTGTAAGGGTTGGCCTAAGGGTTGTTGGCATTTTCATTAATGATAAGCCAGGGGTGTTTAACATCGCATTACGATTGCAGTTGTTACTATAATGTTTTTTCTCAAACGCTGGCGACGATATTTTTTTTCCCCCCACCCCGGCTTTCAGAATTTGGAGACGCGGTGAAAATTTTGGGCAACCAGCGAGAGCAGCGAGCCGAAATTTTTTTTTTTTTGGTACGCAAAAGGTCCGCTTCTGGCAACTCCGCACCCCCCCGCATAAATTCCTGGCTTCGGGCCTGGCTACCAGCGAATAAGAAGAACAATCTCAATTTATTTGCTGATAGTATAGATATATCAAACCAAAAAATAGGAGTATTTATTTTGCGACAGGAAACCACGAAGAGAGCAGACATGCGACTGAGAGGTGAGTACGTATGTGACCAAAAAGACCAATCCCGGCACGGAAAGACCGTGACAAACTGAACAGATAAACACCGACGGAGGAGTTATCGTAGCTGAGTCTGCCACCACGGCAGCCCCAGTTCAGACCTTCTTCCCCGTAGCTATCTAGGCTGTGGGTGCGTCTAGCCCCAGAGGTAACTGCGGCCATTGGTAATGGCTTCACGCCATTGGTAATGGCTTCCGCACTGGTACAGCTTCACGCCACGAAGAGAAGCTTTCAAAGTGTCTTTATAGCGGTTTCTTAGGCGCCCCACGTGACCGTTTCCCAGACTGTAGTTGTAAAGATATGTTTTGGAAATAAGAGAATCCTCCATTCTGATGGCATAATGACCGGACCATCTGAGTTATATTTCATCAGCATGTATGGATATCATACTCATCATGTTGGATTGAGTGAGAGTGAGGAACTTCTATCTTGCCTTGCCACCCATCCTGAGAAGCTTCATCAAGCAGTTTAGATGGAAGCGGCTTCAGATGATTGGCTGTTGTTGATATAAGTACTAGTTTCGAGCCATAAAGTAAAGCTGAATAACAATGCTTGGTACAGCTTGGTGTCAAGTGTTGGGTACGCAGTTTTCCCTTACCTTGCCACGAAGGCGATCAAAGGCAGCACTGGCGTTTTAGCGATCTGTTGTTAACTTTGGAATCGATGTTGACAGAATGGGATAGGGTACTCCCCAAGTAGGTGAAGTGTCTGCACCAGGAAGCTTTTCATTTTTGACAGTGATGGCTGGTTCAACATAGGGCTTACCAGGATCTGCCTGTTACAGTTCGTCTTGGCCTCAGTACCAACAAACTGAAGTTATGTATCAACCAGATCCTGGTAAGCCCTATGTTGAACCAGCCATCACTGTCAAAAATGAAAAGCTTCCTGGTGCAGACACTTCACCTACTTGGGGAGTACCCTATCCCATTCTGTCAACATCGATTCCAAAGTTAACAACAGATCGCTAAAACGCCAGTGCTGCCTTTGATCGCCTTCGTGGCAAGGTAAGGGAAAACTGCGTACCCAACACTTGACACCAAGCTGTACCAAGCATTGTTATTCAGCTTTACTTTATGGCTCGAAACTAGTACTTATATCAACAACAGCCAATCATCTGAAGCCGCTTCCATCTAAACTGCTTGATGAAGCTTCTCAGGATGGGTGGCAAGGCAAGATAGAAGTTCCTCACTCTCACTCAATCCAACATGATGAGTATGATATCCATACATGCTGATGAAATATAACTCAGATGGTCCGGTCATTATGCCATCAGAATGGAGGATTCTCTTATTTCCAAAACATATCTTTACAACTACAGTCTGGGAAACGGTCACGTGGGGCGCCTAAGAAACCGCTATAAAGACACTTTGAAAGCTTCTCTTCGTGGCGTGAAGCTGTACCAGTGCGGAAGCCATTACCAATGGCGTGAAGCCATTACCAATGGCCGCAGTTACCTCTGGGGCTAGACGCACCCACAGCCTAGATAGCTACGGGGAAGAAGGTCTGAACTGGGGCTGCCGTGGTGGCAGACTCAGCTACGATAACTCCTCCGTCGGTGTTTATCTGTTCAGTTTGTCACGGTCTTTCCGTGCCGGGATTGGTCTTTTTGGTCACATACGTACTCACCTCTCAGTCGCATGTCTGCTCTCTTCGTGGTTTCCTGTCGCAAAATAAATACTCCTATTTTTTGGTTTGATATATCTATACTATCAGCAAATAAATTGAGATTGTTCTTCTTATTCGCTGGTAGCCAGGCCCGAAGCCAGGAATTTATGCGGGGGGGTGCGGAGTTGCCAGAAGCGGACCTTTTGCGTACCAAAAAAAAAAAAATTTCGGCTCGCTGCTCTCGCTGGTTGCCCAAAATTTTCACCGCGTCTCCAAATTCTGAAAGCCGGGGTGGGGGGAAAAAAAATATCGTCGCCAGCGTTTGAGAAAAAACATTATAGTAACAACTGCAATCGTAATGCGATGTTAAACACCCCTGGCTTATCATTAATGAAAATGCCAACAACCCTTAGGCCAACCCTTACACAACTTTTCATTGACAACACGGACCTTTAACATGGCAAGCGGAACCTTCAACATCATAAACGGACCTTTGTCATTGTTTGGGGGAGTGGTGTCGCCCTGGCTGGTACGACAACAAAATATAATAACCATATTTTATAGCCCCAATATCAAGATCGCGAAGCGCGCATACAAGAAACTATAACAACCAAAATACATGATAACATTGTAAAGAATAAAACACATTAGAACATTGCAAAGCTTGTAAACAATTAGTCTTAGGATCCTGTAGCACTAACCTCAGGAGTTCTCACATGATAGGTAAACGGGTGTGCGGATAATCAGCTATAGAGATGAATGTTTACCCCATTGGGTAGATGGAGGTGGGAACAAGTAAGAGTAATTGTTTTGAAGAACGGAGGTTGTGGCAAGTTAAGTTGCAAGTAAAATTTTATACATAATGCGATATTAAAGAAGCCAATGCAGGTCCCTGAGATTTTGCGAGAGAAAAGAGATGATTAATCTAGCTGCGATTTCTGACTCTTGAAGTTCGATTTTGATATGTCCGAACAGGTCATAAAGAAGACTATTACACTGCCCCAAGCGACGTGATAAAGCGTGAACAAGCATTTTCCTTCAGACATTTCAAATGTGACCTATTGGTTCCAAGCAAAAAAGCAGAAACGGCAAATGTTATCCACATTGAGCTTCAAGTCATTAGCAGTAGACGCAGACTTTCATTTTGCAATTTTTGGGAATAAGGACCTCGTGACGCCGAATCCGTCCGTTAACGCACGGATAATTTCACAGCAAACTTATTCAAGCCACATTAGTTCTATCTGAACCTTGAAGTAAACGCAACACAATTTTCTCACCTAACGTAGCTGCGCGAGTGGAACATATAGCGTGCTTGAACTCTCAAGTTGTTCGCTAATTGACAATCATCTAAAACTCCCATATCGGCTGCGTACATTCCGTGCGGGTGAACGTGTGCTGAGAGTTCGAACACGAAAAGATCAACCGTTCTGTGTTCTACACATTTCACAACTTAGGTAAGTACGTTATATCGTCCGCAAACTTGTTTCCGCTCAACCTCACGTCTACGACGCCGGAAAGGGGGGGGTGTTAGTCGCTTGAAAGTCGATTTGAGTTTATCGTGTACCCCGCCCCTGACCGCACCATCGCTTTTTGTGGAGACGAGGAATACCCGCTTAAAAATTTCAAGATGCCAAATATTTCATTATTTCAAATTCGCGTTTTCACCAGATTTACAATTGGGAAAATATAGTTTTGTTTGTAAAACATATTTTGGATAACTTTGAAACAAACCCGGCTTTTTTTTTTCTGGCGGCCCTACTAAGACGGTCATCCCAGAATGTTTTGGTTAGACGAACGAATCCAAGCGGATACGGGAAAATTCAGAGAAAAATCTAACTTTTGAAATAAGGAAAGTCTGGCCGGAGCCAAGAGATGGCTTTTTTTCTTTTTCGCCCTGCTCTGTTTTCAAGTACTATGGGGGTCAAATATTTGAACTGCCTCTAAATCTAACTGTAATATAGCTCAAATTTATTCCTTAGGTTACCAGGTAAAAAAGTAATTGGGGTTTCCGATCTTGTGGTGCTTCCTTTCCAGATATTTGGGGAAATAGGCTAGAGGTCATTTTTGTTTTATCCTAACGGTCAACAATGGTAATACCAAGATTTCTTTGTAAAATATTAAAAAAACATATTTAATGATACTGGTCAAAATAGCTTTTTCTTTGCATAGGGTTGTTTCCCTTTTCATACGACGGGGTATAATGTGTCCCCCGTCCCCATAGAGTCCTACCGGTGAATTTTTATACCCCACTTTTTCCCATTTATAACCACAAGGAATGCGAAAGTGCAAAAGCATTTCATATTTGGATTCATATCATTAAACATTTAAAACAAATATTTTTTACACAAGCCTGGTAATTGCAACGGGTGACCCTTTCTTGAAACAAATGACCTTGCGATTTTCCAGATATCTTGGAAAGGAAGCACCCACCACACGCGTGTGACCCAATTGACTTTTTTACTCCGGCTTACCTAAGCAAGGAATATTTGAGCTTATTATATTAGATTTAGAGCATTTCAACAACATTTGACCCCATAGAACTTTAGCCCTCCTCCTTGTGCTACACGCAACAACGGGTTCCCGGCAGCTTTCATATTTGCCAAAGTTATATTTTTCTCCCTGAATTTTTCCCGTGTTCAATATTGTAGCTCGTTCGTCTAACCAAACCTTCTGGGCTGATGCTCTATAAAAAAAAAACTTTTGGATTTTAAACAACACACATTTTAGGTCAATAATGAAATCTGATGAAAAATGAAAAATGATAGTCCCAACCAACCTCATCAACCAAGAAACAACAAGTAACGATCAACTCCGGATTGACTTTCATGGGCCTTATGGCCGGGTATACCCATGCTCGTTCCCCCCCCCCCCCCCACAAAAAAAGGGACTAGCTGCAATGCGGGACCTACCGCTATAGGGGTAATCATTCACTATAGTCAAGTTCTAGTCCCGCTTTGGGGTATCAAATTCAGTTGGTGATTGCGTAAGGGTTCGATAGGAAAAATAACCTAAACATAACAGCAAAATAACCCAAGTATATTTTTTTTTCCAAGCACAATGTCATTTTCTTGCTAATGGATATAATTAAAGGTTGAGAACAGTCCCGCAAGGGGTATAGTTTTTAACTGCAACTGTCGTTATTGTATATTTTCATTTGAACTACTATAATTTTCACAAAAAAATGGTCCCGTTAGGGGTATAATTTTTCATTGAAAATTGTCCCCGTTTCGAGTCACTTTCAAAATCCCCTGGAGCGAGCATGGGTAGGGCCTAAACCCACAAACCCCTAAGAACCCCCCCCGTCGTATACTCTTAGATTATTGTGATTAGGCCTATGGAACATTCAATGGTGCATAATTTCATGGTTACACGATTTCTGGCCCTCCCCATTTTCAAATGTATTATCGAGTGGCCGAGCTTGAAAATGCTCTATATAGCTTTTCGAGTACACCTCCCGTCTGGTACATACAAACACAACTACCTTTATTTGAAGGATAATATGAGATTTAAGAAATGTATTTGTTGAAATATTTGAGTGCAGTACTGATTTTCTAGGCCGAAAAATGCATTTGGTGCTGCCAAATTAAGCGAAATTATTTATTTTTTTAGTAAAAATATCACAACTATTGTATGTATCCTTTTGTTATTGATATGTTTTATACATTGCATAAGGGTTCAGGTAATACCTGTTGTGGTGACATGTGATAACAAGGATGTTTAAAAGGGGAAAATGATTTTGGGGCTAAAATTCTAAGCCCTTTATGGTATGTAAATAAACAAAATCTAATATAAATGTCAGAGATTGATAGTATTCATCATGATTAAAATTCCGTTTTGCTAAAAATTAATAAAATCTGGATTTTCTTGAAGTTTGAAGCTCAAAAACTTGATTTTTTTACCCAACGAAACCCTGCACCACCAAAGTTTTTGACCCAACCACATTTTTCGACTAGAATGGTTGCGTTTTGTTGTACCAAGGGAAGGGGTTGTCGACAATTTTGCCGTCGCAACCGCTCCACTATATGAAAGACTGTTATATCCGCCGTACCCATTTTTGCTCGTCCCGGAGCTCGTTCTACCTGTTCCTAAGGGCGCATACACAACTTCCGTGGAAGGGTCCACAACTTTTTTGGCGTCAAAATTTAATGTTAGTGAGAATCGATACAGGGTCTTATTTTGTGTTTGGACCAGTACGCCAAACTAAAAAACTAGACCCCCACTTTTTTTGGCACCAAAATGTCTTGAATTTAGACGGGTTCTAAGTTTTAAGGTCTTGGATTTAGGGTCTTACTTTCAGGGTCAGGTTTTGTCTTAGGTTTTGGGTCTTAGTTTAGGTTTTGGGTCTTCGGTTTAGGAATGTATAACACCCTTTTGTTACAAATGAACCTACCAACTCGCTTTGTAAGAACTATTAAACAAGTTTGTTCTGTAAGTGTACACTATTAATAAACCTTGTTAATTTCAGAGTGCATAGGCAAGTTAATAAAACATGTTTCATGTTCAGCTCAAAAAAAGAGAGAGAAGAAAACGGAAGAGAGGGGCATTTTATGTACAAACAAAATGTAAATGCAGGCACAATGATCTATGGTAACTTGAATCAATTCCTGAACAAGAAGAAGACCATGCGGAGACGACACAGGAGGAGGTATGAAGGAGGAGAAATGAGAGAGTACAAAACAAAAATCGTTGCGATTTCCTAATTTCGTATAGGCAAGCAGCAACACGAAATTCGAGCCGGATTTTAGTTGAAAATAATAACCAATCAAATCACCTTCTTTTTACTCTCTTTTTAAGAATTTCTGTAGGCATAAGGTAGGTAAAGGGTAAGAAATCTATTGATGTCTATCTATTTGAAAACTACTATTATGACACAATATTTGGGGGTTTTGCTAAAAATCTCTAGTTGTGAGGAGGAGCCAGACTCTCATAGGGGCGATTTTTTAAGGAGTTCGTTTACCCCCCACTACAGAAAAAGGTTTAGCACCTTTGGTAGTTAGTATAGACCCTCAAAATCAATGCTAGGTAGGTAGTACTCTCAAATTGAGGTTATCACTTTTTCAATCAAGGCCAATTTCAGTGTTTACACAAGGGGTCAAATTTTTTTTAAAATGACCCCCCCCAATTCATGTTTGAAAGTTATGCATGTGTGTCCATCTAATTCCTGAGGGATTCCCAAAAATGATAGTTTGTACCACCTACTACCATTGGTTTGGAGGTATAGGGTTTAAAAATTAATTATTAAAACAATGTTTTTTTTTTTTTTTTTTTTTTTTTTTACAATTTAAAAGTTATCTGATTATATTTAAAATAGTTGCAAATTATGCATGAGGTGAAGGAGGACTCCTAAAAAGTATAGTTTTGATTTAAGTTAAATGTGTAACCTTACGGAGGGATAGATAAGGGTCAAGAAGGGGGTCAACACAAATCTATGGTTGCCCCTATGACCTATTTGTCGCATTAACATGGTATCTATGCCCTTGCAGGATGTTCAAACTATTCCGGATTTAAACACATTAACATAGATGAACAACTTCTTTCATTGTTTACCAAATTGGGAGAAGCCACTTCTGATTTTGACCAGCTCTGTACAATAGAAATGAGAAATTGCACGAACTTTTTGACCATTTTTTTCCCCATTTTAGCCTTTTTACCCTATAAACTCCCAAACCAATGGTCATACATGGTACAAAACTATAATTTTGGAATCATTATGACGAGACGCACACTTATGGCATAACATTTCAACATGATTGGAGCATTTTAAAAATTGACCCCTGTTGTAAACTTTTAAATTGGCCCCTATTGTTGAAAAGGATCCACAATTGAGAGTACTCCTACCTAGCATTGAGGTTTGTTGAGAGGTCCCAATACAACTACCAAATGTTCCCAAACCTTTTCTGTTAGTGAGAGGTAAAAGTTTAATGTTTGACCTGAGCTAGATCCTCCTCTATTGTTGTATTACCTTATATTCCAGGATACCGATTCATTGATAACTAATAATATCAACCTTGTTTTATATAAGATATATTATGTTTTTAACTGTTCTTATAGACCTGTTTTTATGGCGATTCTGAATCCGATGGATGCCATACGAGCAAACTTGAGCATTTTTGTAAAAACGCAAACAATCAAAATGGCCACCAAAACACAAAAATTCATCTCTATGTTCCTCAAATTGTAATTTTGCGCCTGTCTCGTTAAAACATTCATTGTGAACCAATTAACAATTATGATTCGTAACCACGTAATCAATGCATCCAATATGGCCGACAATAACAATAAAGTGTCTAATTGTGATCTACTTTTGACTGCATTTTGTGATGTAGCCGAGGGCACATGTGGTCCAGTGGATCATACGGCGACTCTATCTGAAGGTGTGGGTGTCGAGCCCCGCTTGGCCAATGTGTGTGCACTTGGGCAGGCAACTTTACCCCTCACATGCTTCGTCGAACCCAAGCGATATCGGTACTGTTAGGGAAATTATTACAATTAGTGCTGATAGGATTGCGTGCTTAGCCAGCTGCCGCCTAGATGAAGTGAAATGAGTGTGAGCACTGATTCCTATGGCAGGTAATAATGATAGGCTATGCGCTTTGAATCCTTGGAAAAAGGTGCGCTATATAAATGGCGTATATTATTATTAATTATTATTTGGTATCTATCCTGGTGTTTGGCTAGTTAAGAAAGTAATTAGAACCATAATAGCTAAATATTTTTTAAACAATGTGATTATAAATTCCTTCATTATAGGAAAAAAATCGCAAATGCCCCCGATACTCCTAAAGACTATTATAATACTTGAATCTGTGTCTACCTTCTACTGCAATTTTTGTGTAATATCCCTGTAAATCAAATCAGATCAATGTACACCTCTTATGGTGATCAGAGGAATCGATACACGGATGTCATCCAAGATGGGTAGCCAATATGAGCGGGAATGGAACTTACTAAACGGCGAAAAATCGACAAAAAAATCACTACTTTTTTGTGGTTGTAGGGTTTGGGTGTCCCTTGGCTTCCATATTGGGATATTTTATGAAAACGACTCAATGACACTTAAGATAGCCTTACGGGGATTTTTAGAAGTGATTATCCAATCAAAAACTACAAATAGTATCGTTATGCTTACGCATTAATGGAATTACTGGACTTTACGATTGACATTTGCACCCATATTGAACGCCTATCTTTGATGGCATCTTGCAGATATCATCAATTTGATTATGTTATATATTTAAATTGCTCTAAATCAGTTTAAGTGATATCCCAAACTTCAGCTTTTGGCTATTGTAGGTAATGATTTTTGCGATTTTGGAGCCATCTTGAATGTTTTTGATTTTGATTGAAGTAATCAAATTGTTGAATTATTCTACTTTCAATTAATATATTGATGCTAAGCTTGCATATATCCAATACCATTCTCCCTGACCATTCTCTGTCCAACTTATAATATAAGATGTATTATGTTTATCGTCGGCCAAATTGATTAGTGGTTAATGAATCATTTTAATTGGTCCACAGGGTTTCACAATGGTTTTTGATTGTTTTGGCGGATGCAGCCATTTGTTGATTTTTGTGCGTTTCTTCGAAAATGCTCAAGGTTGCTCGGTCTGGCATTAATCGGATTCAGATTCATCAGGAAAAACTGTCTAGAAACATTGAAAAACATTATAGAGATGGTATAACAGGTCACATGGTCTGTTAGCCTTGGACTATTACGTCTTCTTAAATGTTATTTTCGGAATCTATTATGTAGCCGGTTCCCTGTCGCTGGAACCGAGTTAGACCTTAAAAAATGAACTCGGTCTTATTCTTCACAGGGTTAACGTGGTAAGTGTGACTTGTATAACTGAAAGTGCAGTCGATCTTAGGGGACTTACGAAAGCAACGATTTCATGGTATGGCATTTTGAGTCAAACAACCGGCATTGTCTGGTACAAGTTTCATTCCCGTATGTAAGCCAAGCGACAAATTAGGCGTATTGAAAATGAAGAAGAAGAAGGAAAAAAGGCAAAACAAGGAAAAAAATAAAAAAAGTAAAAATTTTATATTTTTTTTCTGACTACCTGTCATAATTTCCAAATGGTTTATCAAAGGACACTAATTCAACACAAGAAGCAGGTGAAGAGAGTTAATTTATTATATATTCGGTGTAGATTGTAAACACACTTTCTTTTAGGATTTTAAGTCTTTTCTACTTGATTTTCCCATTAAAGGATATATCTAAGTGTACAAATACGGGTGCTTATTTGTTACTAAGATAGAAACCCATGCGTTATTGTAAACTCCTTTGCGTTCATACCATTTCTGATTGCACAACCATTGCTATTCTACTGTAGAAAGCAATGCGTTATTTCATATCATGTTATCTACTGAGAAAGTCAATGCGTGTATTTTCATATCGTCGTGGTCCCGACATAGTGTCGAATCTGATTTTTTTGGTTCAAAGTTGAGTTAATAGTTGATTCTGGTGCATTTTATGTCCTCTTTCCATGGTTACCCAAAAATAAAAGTGGAAATTACATCTCTAACCAAAATCGCGAAGTCGAATAACACCATTTGATAAAACGGATTCACAAAACAATCGTTTACGTATTCGATAGCTTTGCGTGTCCAAATATCCTCAAAGCAAACAGATAACTGCGACCGATACGTCATTCCGCGGGGACAAAAATTGCTACTTCAGTGATCAAAATCGATAATAGTCGGTCAAGAATTAAGGCAATCGGGTTGTGAAATTTAAATTTCTGACTTTCATGAGGATTGGTCATGTTAATTTCACATTTTAATTTTTTATTTTTTTTCATGCCATTATGTTACTTTAATAATTGAAACTACGGTCTGTGCGTCGTGAAAAAGAAAACTATCGAAGTTGTGTATGTTTTTTAACATTTGTACAAATCAACCAATTGTACCACTTTTAAGGGGGAACATCGTGATTAGTAACCTCGTATTACCAAGGGGATGAGTTCCCACCCAGGTAAACTTTCCTCCGGTGCGCAAAAACGGTAAAAAAACTTTCGTAAAGTCTTCCCATCTAATATTTTTACATCTTTAATCATTTTTGCGAAACCAAATGGAAGGTAGCACCGTCCCGGGGTTAGCGTTCGAGTCGATTGGTGGGGAGTTTGTTCTACATACTCCACTACCCATTATTGGAAAAATGCAGCAGTCTGATTGGTCAGTTTTAATGCCATTAGGCTGAAATAATGGGCCGCTTATGCATTTTCTTATCATTATTGTCATCATCAGCACCCAAAAATTCACATTAAATTATGCATATTACCTTAACCATACAAACAAACAAAATAAATAAAATGTTCATATGATAGAAATAGAAATAAATGTTTGGTAGTATATCTAGGGGGTCATAATGTATCCCGGGCGAAAAAAATACAAACAATGGGCGCCATATTTGATTTTCGACCTCGGACATTATTCGCCTATAATGATACGGCATTACCCTTAGTTATTAAGTTCATTTGTTTGAATATGTGCAATGTATGACTCTAAATATATGTTGATTAAAATTTTACTTTTTTTATTTTTCATATCATTTGTGGCCAAAACCTGCATGAAAATATTCCTACCTTGTTGATGCAAAATTTAATAGTTTCATTTATACCTCTAAGTGTGTGTGGAAATGACCAATTTGCCAACTTGTGAACGTTGACGTCATTGTGACGCCTACGGTTATGGTGGGACGCAATAGAAAACGGAAGACCAAAGCCATCAACTGGTACCAACATCGAACTCATCTATTGCTTATAATAATGAAATTTCGGGTTTTTTACCACCCCACCCCTAGTATCCATGTTACAAAAATAGTCTTGTAAACATATTGTGAAAGTTGATTTTCTTGCTGATGGTTAACTGTGATATTCTGGCAACTAAAATATTACTAATACAATATTTAAAAAACTCGCCTTCCAGGAATAAAATTGATATTTTCTTTGGGAAGTGGTTTGTATAAGCGTTAGTGCTCTGCAAATTGTTTAGATTATGGTACATTTTACTATTGAGTATATTACCCTTTAACTGTTAATTTTGGTTTCAAGTTTAGTAATATATTTTAAGCGTGTACATTACTTTTAACGGAGGGGAACTATTTAAATTTGAAATTTAAGAAAACGAGAAAAATAGGTTGTTATAAAGTTTTATAGACCACTTTAATCCTCCAAACCTTTTGAGTTATGAAACTTCCAGTACATTTTTAATAGTTTCTGAGCTCAATTTTTGAAGCATTTCTAGCCAATAGTTTCTTGTGATGTTGCAACATGCCATACTATTTATTTAATTTTTTTTATATAACATGCACTACATGTTTGGTGTTCCTTCTAACGTATTTTCACCTGAAATTTATGTTTATTCTGCAAAAATGAGTTAAACATATTGGCGACTAATTAAAGATATTCATTTTAGGAGCCCAATTTTTGTAAGAGGTGGTATTTTCCTGATTCGTTGGTCATCGTGTCAGTCTGCGCTATATTTTACAACCGACGATCATGCAGCAGTGAATGTTTCCCATTTAACCGCTTATGGAAGTCTTTGTATACAAATTGTACTGTTTGTAGCATCACACAATGAATAGAGATCGTCCATCCTCGCGCCGTCGTCGGCTTCATAATCATAATCATCATCAATCATCATCGTCAACATCATCGTCATCATCTCATATCATCATCATCGTCATCATCATCATCTCAAAGTCCCTCATCATCACGCATCATCATCATCGTCCATCACCATCGTCATCGTCATCATCATCGTCATCAGCATCATCATCATCATCATCATCATCGATCAGTAGCATCATTATCGTCGTCCCAGCTCGATGTTTCCTAATTTCATCGTTATTGCCACCACCACCACCGCCATCGTTTATTCTTATCATCGTAGCATCATCGGCATCATCATTTTAAAATAGTAACAACCCTACCTGAGTAATCTCCCCATACCAACATTAGAAATCAACGGGTTTCACGCAGTCGAATACGGTATTTCGACTGAACACAGAATCAAACATTTAGGTTTTAACAAACTGTGCAATCAACATTCAGTGCCATTTTGAATACGAAACAGTTGTTTCTTTGGTATTTTAATACTGTCGTCAGAGTAACCATTCATGTCTTAACATACACCACTTAAAATAGATATTTTCCTTTATTTCATTTCATTCACTTCATTCATAAGATAACATCAAACTTTCAAAACGCCGTTATTCTCAGAACTAGCATTTAGCTGATTCGACAGTATGCAGAACCCCGACGATATCAGCTATATACTGTAGAAAGAGGTGTTTATTTTCATGTCATTGCACATCGTGCTGAAGAAAACAATGCGTTTATTTTCATTTTATTACAATCTACTGTAGAAAGAAATGCGTTTATTTTCATATCATTACTATCTACTGTAGAAAGTAATGCGTTTATTTTCATATCACTGCTATCATATCAAGAATATGAAAAAAATAAAATGTTATTTTCATTACATGATATCTGCTGTAAAAGCATGCGTTTATGTTTCATTTCATTTATATTTCTGTAGACAGCAAATGTGTTTATTTCCGTTTTCATTGATATCTACACTGCATAAGCAATGCGTTTATTTTCATATCTTGCTAGCTACTGCAAAAAACAATGCTTTATTTTCATATCATTGCATCTAGAGTAGCAAGCAATGCGTTATTTTCATATTATTGCTCTTTATTTGTAGAAAGTCAATCTTTATTTTCATTTCATTACTATCTACTGTAGAAAAAGCATGCGTTTTTCAGTTTTTATTACTATCTACTGTAAGCAAGCAATCGTTTTATTTTCATTTATTATTTACTATCTACTGTAAGAATGCCATGCGTTTATTTTGACCTTAAAAGGGTGTATAGGATATAGGGTATATAACTCAGCTTGGTTTGCCTGGAAGCACACATAAGTTCACTCTACTCGAACTACTTGTAAACTCTGAACGTTGATTAGCCACCGCCGTCCTCGTGGATCACTCGGCGATGGACTCGGGCCTGTCAAATTTCTTGACTATATGGAGAAACATTGCAAAAGTATTTCCCATAGACTTATGTACATAAAGATTACCCTCGCGATCGCGCGCATTTAAACCCGCCTTTGAACTATCCAATCAAGTCACGCTAACGTTTGATAGAGAATAACGGCGCTATTTAAATTAACAGGAAAATCTGTATTTGATATACCAGAACATAACGAACCTTATGCTCTGGACTCGATGTTGTTTTGATATACTTTCCTGTTTACTTTTTCTGTTTTAATGACCTTACATTTTACCCTAAAGGATCATAAACAAGTATGGGCTATAGCGGCTTTTAAAGTTCGAAACCTAGGGCACATATACTTTTTCAAAATCCTTATAAGGAACGACATTTACAGTAAAACACAATTACAAGCGATTTAAATTCTCCAGTAGTAAACATTTTCCCCCTTGAAAAAGCGGGAAGCATCCGAAAATTTGCCACCCTACTCATTTTCTGACAGTCCTATTGATTCAGTTCAGCCAAACCTCCGGGAACTTTTCATTACAAACCAAACACACTAAAAGCACATTATGTGTTTGTGCTGAAGAACTATAAAAACAACTAGTATTAACTGACCTGAAGTCAGTCGTTTTTTTGACATTTTCCAAAAAGAATTTAAAAAAAGAAAAATTTTGGTTTTTATATAAATTTCAGTATCAGATCCTCGAACCTTCCTCCTCATCACTCCCTCCCCAAACCTCCCCCGAAAAAATGTATCAACCTTTAAGCTTGGTCAAGAATTTTTAAAAAACAATTGGTAAAATTGGCGATGGCCAATTGGTACACAAGGTCTTAGTTGTGTTTTAAAATTCGATTTATTCAACTGTAAAATTGATAAACTGCACTGGTTTCGGAAGGTGTGATCTGGGACATAAAATACAAAGCAGGATAAAAATAACTTCTGGTTTAAGAAGTGAGTTTTTAAAATTTTACAAAATTAGCAAAGTGGAGGTGAATTAACGGAAGATTCCATTGAGACCTTGAAGGAATCTTGAACGTTCTTCAATCATTGGTTTTTCACAGTCGCTGTAAAATTGATGTGAATGGATTTTTTTAATCCTTTTATTAGTTATTTTGCTTAATTTGTTTATTACATTTTAGGGCTGGGGTTTAATTTTCCAGAGGATTCCGTAGAATAAATTTTATACCTGTCTTCTTAAATTGGTAGTGTATTGTAATATTCTAACCGTATCTACCCGGGTTCCTTCTAAGATTTTGAACATGAACCCAATATATGGCCCCTGCCTCAGAATCTTTGCCACCCCTCCCCGAAATAAAATGGTTGAAACGGGTCCTGGGGCGGATACGACTTCGAAATCTTCTGTGTGGGGGGAGGGAGGGAGGCAGTTTTCATTGCATTCATTTTCACTTTCACTTTAATTCTATCCGTAGATGTGCAACATTTAGATGGAGGCCAAAATCTTTGATGCTTTTTGGTCTGGTAGTGGCAGGGGCGTCAAAACAGACCAAGGTACTGGTACCAATCTGCTTGGTTTAAAGCCCTATGCTTGAATAAACTATCATAACAACGAAAAGAGTTCCACTCCCTTATAACTTATCATGTAACTCAAAATATTTGTTATTTTCTTGCCTAATTCACTTGTATAAACACTTAGTACCTTTCCCCCCTTCTGCCTATCTCACCCTTCCAGATAATTTCAAAGCCATTTGGCAGATCATATCGTCTTTAATACAGCTGCATTTTGAATATTGAATTTTCATAATGGACCGACAAAATGTTGAATTTACAACATCAATGTTTAAAAGCAATATTGGCACTTTTTTTGAGAGCGCCCCCATTTTCAAAATTTGAGTATTTTTTGCACGTTTTACTTGTAATTGTCTAGGAACTATTACCTATACGAGAAGCTAAAAATGCGTATTTATCACAAATAGCGATTTTGTAATTGAATTGTGGATCCCAGATTGGATCTTAACGGCAGAGCTGGAAATAGCTACGTTTATGTTCGTCCACGATGAAATGTGCCACCTCGAGAAAATAACTGTCGAAGCTTGGACTTGCCCGAACTATTAATGGATGAGCGGACACTCATTGCGCTATTTCCCGGCTATTTCACATTGTGAGGCCTTTTCCAGCCAGCCGTTGAATTATTATCCGTTGATCCCCGATAATAATTATTCTGTACAAAATATTCCTTCTTTTGGACACATAGACATTTTCGAGGCGTTCTCATTCACAGGTATAGTTTACTAGCCGTTTACCAATGCAACCGTCTAAAAATCTCCAATTTTTTGAAAATTTGGGGGCAGCCGCTTCAAAAAAATGTGCTAATATTGCTTTAAATCAAGGAACCAATCAATTACAGGAAATCGTTACTTTTTATGACAACCACAATTTTGATCATGAACCATTCACAGTACAATTTACTAGACTACCAATACAACAATGCAAAAATCACCAAAGTATTGAAATTTGGCACTTTTCCAAAAAAGTGCCACTGTTGATCCACTAACCAATACAAACTCGGTCTCCGACGGTCCAAGGGCACCCACCCACCCACCAATTTTGAGAACATGCGACCCTCGTGTCTTCTGAGAAATAACTCGGTCAGACAAACAGACTTACCCATGTTTCGGAAATCATTTGACCTTGAATGACAACTGATGACTTGCGGACCTTTAAAACAATCGACCCTGCCCACCCTAGTTTCCTCTGATTTACCCCATTTGCCCTTGATGCCCCTAATGCCTTGTCATGACCTGTTACATTTTTGGCATCAACAATCGCCCACCTTCTCCAAGTTTCCATGTCCATACACCAATGTTTTACCCATTGGACCTCCTTTGCCCTTTGACCCCAGATGACCTTTGATCCACTAACCAATACAAACTGTCTTTGTACAGTCAAGGGCACCCCCACAAATTTTTTCAGGAACGTGCGACGGCCCTCGGTCTCCGAGAAAATAGCGTTACCGCCATTTTACTTTTAATGACCCCAATGACCTTTGATCCACTATCCAATACAACCTCGGTTTTTGGATGGTCAGGCCCCCACCCCCAACTGTTCAAGAACGTGCAACCGATGGGTCAACAGACACACAGACACCCCCGATTTGACCGCCTTATCCAATTTAGACCAGACTTGGGTTAAAGGAAATATGTCATGATTCTGATATTTTGGAAAATTGGTATGGATGGAAAGCTTAATACCGTAGATACATATAAATCAAAATAAGTTGACAATTGTCCACATTTGTTGCGTATTTGGCACCTTTTAATTTTCTGCCCAATAGCTTATCTCGAAAACGATTCTGACAAATCCATATCGCAGGCAAATCGTGACGCGTCAAAGGGATGACCATCCATAATTTACGGCCATCATTTCGCAGTGTTTGCACTTTCCTAAAACTGCGATCGATGTGTGTTTATCAATAATAATTTAAAAACACCACGAAATCGAATTGAAAACAAAATATTGTCATTCGGTAACGTATTTAATTTTATTATTACTTTCATTATATCACATCATAGTTACAGTGTAAGCAATAACAATTCGAGTCAACACGAGGTTTTGGTCATCACTTTAACGTCACGTAGGAGAGAAAAAATTGGGCGCTTTTGAAGCCGTGGCGAAAAAATCCGCCCGTTTTTCTTCGTATGTCAAACAAGCAAAAATTAAAAATTGCCTCTATTATTTTGTAATTTACATCAAATTGTATTATTTTTTCGTGGAATCGTGATGTATGTACATATATTTATTGAATGTAAGTCAAACGGAGTTGACAAAAATCTTGACATATTTTCCTGTTAAGGTGCAGCTGCAAGTAGGGGTTTCTTATGGGATGCTGGTCAAAGGTCATAGACCAATTTCAAAGTCATCTGCGGGTCATGTCAAAGGTTTATACGAGGTCATGTCCATTACTGCTATCTTGACAGGGGGATCATGGCAAGTTTTAATTGCGTATTTTTTAAGTTATCAAGTAATATTTTATAATTCAACCATCAAATAGTGCTGGTTCCCTATTTTGCCAAAATGAGTAATTTCAAAAGAAAGCTAGTGCACGGACTTCCGTCAATGCATTGAAAAACAATCTTGCAACAAGGCATATTTTTGCCGGGTCGCATTAGCGACCGGCTATAGATATCACTGTTCTCCAAAATTGGAAAGGAGGTCTATTTGTAACTGAAAGTGTTTATTCTGTGGTTATAGTTGATTGTGTTAAAATGGGATGAAAAACTGCTATATTAATGGAGATGTATGTAAACTTAATTTCAAGTGACAAATGACCAACGAAATGTTACGTTTAAGGAAAATGTTAAAATAACTTTTAGACTCAACTGAAAGACTGTGTTTTTCACATGTTTACACTGAGTAGAGAGATACATTGCAACAACAACCATGGCTTGCCATGGTCAATTCGAAATATGCAGGACACTGGGTGAAGGTGTGTGATGTATTGTAGCTGTTGTATGTCAACCACATTTAGGCTATTGGAACACATGTGTAGACTTGCTTCAAGATCCAAGTTCATTACTATATTATCCTCTGCCGCACATGTATGGGGTGTTATTAATTACACATTAAAGGGCTGGTGCAGTCTTGAAGCAATACTTCTACTCCTTACTCTTAGACCACTGGTATGCGATGGTCAAATGCTATAGTCCCATATCAGCATTGAAAGAAAAGCTAAAGCTAGCAGCATGGTGTTAGGTGCATTATATATGGAGCATGCCCTATAGATTTTGAAGTCCAAATAAACCCAATAATTTGACTTCAAATTATTGAAATCTACAGGTAGGTTCTATTAAAAGTGATATGAGTACTACTCGAATATATATAGTTGTGATAGTTGTTTGGATCGAATATTGAAGAAAACATTGTAATTTTCTAGTGTGTATAACACAACCTTTGGTATACCAGAGAGTTAAGGGGCCAACTATATATTGGTATGTTACTTAATGGAAAGAGCACTCAAGTTTATGTTTATATTCCCTTGGCCGTGTAATATTGATTTATTATCGTAACAAATTATCAATGATTCGACCACAACGCAGATTTCGGACTCGAGGATTTAGTAAGATCAAAAATTTAATGATAATCGTATTAACAACAGTTAATATCGTAGCATAGGCCATTAAATTTAAAGCATTTAAAATGCTGTGAGTAAATCTGTACGTCCACGGTGGAGTAATATAGAAATTTTTCTTTCTGGCTGAATAAGTTAATACCTCTCCCGAGTGTGGACAGGCCTAAAAAACTTTTTAATGAAGTGACATGTGCTGAAACCCATTAGATCTTATCTTTTCAGCAGTTGGTAAATAACAAATTGGAATCGAAAGGCAAAAAAAAAATCTATTGAAAATTTTGCTGTTGTTGGCCACAAGAAAAGCAGAACAATCCTCTGTATTGGTATGATTATACATCTATCAGGATGTCCAGGTTTGACCCTCTTCCTATAGTGGGACGCATCATCACATATCAAAGAACAAAGGAACATTTCTTACATTTTTCTTTTCTTTGTTTTTCAATTTGCAAAACAGGCTTTTGCTGTTTGGATTTGAAAAAACAGTTTTTTTCAAAAACCTTGCCAATGAAGTGAAAAAAGAAACACAGGTTTATCGATTCGAAAAGCTAAGGCTTTTTGATAAAGTCATGTATGGTCCTACTGTCAAAATAAAAAAAAACACAGTTCTTTTTGAAAAAACCTCGCCTATTATCGAATTTGATGAACTGGTTTTCGCTTCGCTTTGAAAAAAAAAAAAAGGTTTTTAAAAACCTTTGCAATGTCATTGAATTCCTGAATGTTTTTATTTGAAAAAAAACTCCAGGGTTTATCGATTTAAAATTAATTTTTCTAACTTGGCTTTTCGTAAAAAAACTGGGTTATTTATTGGTCGAAAAATCCTGTTTTTTTTAAAACCCGTTATTTTAATCAAAAAACCAGGTTGTTAGAAACCCAAAAGCTTATAGAAGTGATTTTAAACCAAATTTTTGGAATTGAAATCCATATTTTTAATATCAGTGATTTCCATGTTTTCGTGAAAAAAAAAACAATTTTTATCATCTATTGTACATTATTCTGTCATATTCTCCACCAAAATATCACCAGGTAGTCTTTATAGTTTATTGTATTAAAAGTATTTCCTTACCAAAATTAGTTTGTTAAAATAAGTAAAAATCTGTAAATAAAAAAGTGTTTTCTTGCCACATTATCTTGCAAATTGAATCTTCACCTTTACAATCGCTAACCATATTCAAAACATATATTTTGTCTGATATTATATTCATTTCTATTTTTTATTCATGGTTCACCACGGAAGGTGCAGTTCCAAACTGGAAAGCCAAGTGTACTAGGTATCTTTTCCCCCCAGGTTGTTCACTTCAACTTTTGTGAAAAAATATACCGGCGACCGGCACGTTTTTAAATACTTGTTTCTCCTTTTATAGCCCCTGGGCATGACCAAGAGGGGTAGATGGTCAAAGAGGGGTCAACTGCCGGACCATATCCCTGCATATTTGCAAATTTTACAAAACAGCCAGTCTTTATTTATAGATTTATGGGACGACAATACAATTCCCAGTGCCACATGGGCTTTAAAATGTGTGAGCAATGAAAGGAGATATGAATTTTATATTTGTTGAAAATAAGCTTGTACTTGGCTTACCTTTTTCTTGTCTTCCTGAACTTGAGTCTTCTGTCTGTCTGTCTGTCATCTTGTTATTTAACCTTCAAAATTTTGATTAAAAGTATTATTTCTCATTTGATTTGAGAAAGATTTCTCACAGGGAAATGTACTTTGTTATGTGAAAAGGGAATAGGGAATTCCCTAGAGTTGTTTGTGCAAAATGAACCTGTTAGATAGATTGCACAAGGGGAGAAAGGGAATTCCCAAGATGTAAACTTAGTAACTGAGTAAACTGTTGAGCTTGGCGATCACATATTGATGATCGGGAAATCCCCATGGAGTTATTATTTTAAATGATTTCGTAATTCATATGAGGTAATTTATGTTGAATGCCAATTGGTCAGCTAGTGCAAGGTGATGTTTATGCATAATGCGTTGGTAAGCTATTTAAGACTTTTGGAACTTTGTGAATGATGGATCTAAGAAAGGAGTTGCAAAAAGTTGATTGCCAGCAGTTGTAATCAGAGCTAAACCAGAGCTCTGGAGCTATACAGTATAATTATTTATAGCTAGTTTTAATCTACAATAATGGTAGATTTGACGCTTTACAGATCGCCAGGATTTTTATAATATTGGATGCCGCCGGAGCTTAATAGCCGGATCTGTGCGCTGTGTCTTTTAGCTTCAGTTTTGGAATCAAAAAGGTGATTCCAGTTTGTGGTCCTAAATGAGGACATTAGCGACAGACTGATGGTGGTAGAATACCTGGACTGTATTGCAGAATATTAGTGTCGTCGAGGGAAAACCCCGTCGTCTTGAACTACTGGACAAAGTTACCTTCAGGACTGAGAAGATCCCATGGAATATATTAAGTGAAGAGTTTTATGTGAACTTATGCGCTGTCATTTTGGAGTCTTCGCTGTGAGGACATATCATTGTTGAACTGCATCGCTTCTTGTGGACATTGGTGGACATTCTTGTTTACAATTAAGTATAAATCATATAAATTGTGTGTAATCTTACTATGTAATGTTGTTTGGACATACAAATTCTTGAACCAAATCAATTAAAGATCATTAAAACTGTTTATTATATAAAATTTAGATTATTTGTGCACAAGGCTCATTTATTTGTGTTCGAAAGGTATTTCTGACCTTAGACGTCCACAAGACGTCATAACAATCTGGAGTTGTAAGGGATATAATGCATGATGTAACATTTTGGAAGGAAGCGGGTTGATGAGTTCTCAACCTGATTAGATTTTGGGCACAAAATATGCTAATTAAGTATCTTATTTGCATAATCTACTAAAATTTTCAGGAAAGCTTGTGAGCGAGTTATTTGGAATTCCATAAAGCACATGATGTATCTTGGTGGAAGAAAGTGGGTTGATGAGTTCTCGACCCGATTAGATTTTGACTATAAAATATGCATAATTGCTGTATTGCTAAAATGGCATATCAGATACATAAAATTCCTTTCCTTTTTCAAGTCTACATGGAAGACCATCATGGCACCCATCTGTGTAGATTTGCAAGTGCATAAAATATGCAGTTTATATATGCAAATTAGCTAATTAATATGGACAATTGTTGTAGCATTAAAATGGTACATCAGATATGCAAAATTCCTTTGCTATGTGAAAGCCCATAATGGCATGCATCATCTTTTGTAAATTGTAATGAGTCAGAAGTCATGTGGGCTGATTAAAGGGGCATTCTTTGACAATTTCAAAATGCCACTAGTACCAAATAAAATGCTTGGTCCAATTTCATAACAAACTTGCTCAGAAGAACCACTCATAGTGATCACTCCCATTTACTCAGCTTGTGGTTGCCTGCGCAATCCGTAATTAGATATTCTATTACCTCTGCTGCCCATTATTCAAAAGCGCGCTCTTTGATTGGTTGTTTACAGCCCATTATTCTGCAATGGGTCGCGATTATGCTCTAATGCGTGATACAAAGCGCACATTCTTTTCGGCGCGTGCCACCATCACTATAAGCGAACACGCTAACATTTACGCGGAGAAGACAAAGCGCGCGCTCTAAAGACGTAAACAACTGTTAGTTTTTAGTAAGAAATGACCAGTTTTTTGGGTATTATTTTACTTTCTTACGGTAATAGAATAGAAA
>JAMKCH010013890.1:0-25709 GCA_023653785.1 Ophioderma brevispina | reverse complement strand
TCCCAAATATCTTGGAAAGGAAGCACCACACGCATGTGATCAAATTGACTTTTTTACTCCTGGTTACCTAAGGAATAATTTGAGCTATTACATTAGATTTGGAGCAGTTTAAACATTTGACCCCCCATAGTAACTTGACCCCCTCGTAACACCCCCCGTGCAGCTGATTGAAAAACGTGTCCACCCTAGGAATGTTACTTATGGTCCATAGAAGCTACCCAGATAGGACACGTTTTTATAGCATGAGATGTCAGTTTGCAATGGAATATTAGGGTTTGCCCCCTTCCTAAATACAAAATCACAGCACAGATGTGATGAGTGGTTTGTGCGTTGATAATTGTGATAATTTCGTGAGGAATTTCAAACTCACAGCTAATAGAGCTAAAGCTCCGTAATTCACAGCAATATCATCTGTAACCGACACACCGTACCCGAGAACATTTCTGAAGGCAACAGTATGGAACATGATTACCATGCAGATTCCTGTACTGTACCAAATGAACTAGAAAGAAAGCTACATACAAAAAGACAGCATTAAAAATGGGGAACACATCCTCAACAACATCTCACTTATCAGCCATCAATCATCACCACCCTTCAACTTCTTTGTCAAGAGTCTTTTCCTGCATTGATGTTCTCCTTCATCAAAAGTGAAACCGGTGTCTCTGCATATACCAGGGGACTGGGGGAGGTAGGTGTCTGCTACATTTAGTTACATGGACGTTGCACAAAAGAAGGTCTGATATAAGTCATGGGCACACGGTCGGACCTAAGTCACTTATTACCGGATCTAACTTTGTTCGGTATTAGTATCGGACATAAAGTGGCAGTGAGAACGAGCATTGATCGAACCTAAATTTGGTCGGTATTAGTATCGGAACTAAAGTAGCAGTGAGAACGCGCATACAGTCGGCATTAACGTTTAGTTCATAACGGAGTGGCCGAGCTTTGAAAAATATATGAGATTTAAGAAAATGATGGTTGTGGTTGAAATATTTGATGGCAGGAATGACTTCTAGGCCGAAAAATGCGTTTTGGGCTGCAAATTAAGCGAAATCTTTTTTAAGTAAAAATATTACAATCTTATTTTTATAGTATCTTTTTTGTTATTGATATAGGTTTTATACATTGCATAAAGGGTTCAGGTAATACTCGTTGTGGTGACATGTGATAAAAAGGATGTTTTTTAGGAAAAAAGTGATTTTTTTTTTTTTTTTTTTTTATAGAAAATCACAACTTTGTTATAAAATTCCGGATCCGGAATTTTTGTTATACACAGTATCCTATGGGACGTAATACTACACATAAATGTTTACTGCATCAAAACGAAAAATCCGATTCATCTCGGAATTGTGCATTTTAGGTTACTATCTTTAGTTCTAGTTGACTATTTTTCATTATTACACAAACAAATATTATTTCGAAATCTCTGAGTCAGACTTTAAGCGAAATCTTAAGTAAAAATATTACAATCTTATTTTTATAGTATCTTTTTTGTTATTGATATAGGTTTTATACATTGCATAAAGGGTTCAGGTAATACTCGTTGTGGTGACATGTGATAAAAAGGATGTGTTTTAGGAAAAAAGTGACTTGGGGGCTAAAATTCTAGACCCTTTATACATTGTATAAAACAAATCTATAATATAAATGTCAGAGATTGATAGTATTGCATCATGATTAAAATTTGTTTTGCTAAGAAATTAATTAATCTTGATTTTCTAAAGTTTTTAGCTCAAAACACCCCTGCCACCAAAGTTTTTGACCACAACCATCATTTTTTAAAATTATTTATTACTATCTTTCGAATAGAAGTGGTTGCATTTTGTTTTACCGAGGATAGGGGTTGTCGACAATTTTGCAGTCCAAACCGCTCCACTATCAGAGAACTTCCGAAGTCTGGAATAGCCGGCCACTTTAGTTCCGATACTAATACCCATATAAAACGTAGTGTCTCAGTTGCAATCGCTTTCGCGCATGCTTATTGTCAACCAGCTCGCTTTTGAGTTGGGATAGGCTTATCATGCTTATTAAAGGGGCTTATTTAACGAAAAAGCGGGAATATGCCCACAACATCAAAATGTTGTGTTATATCTAAAATAGTGTTTGAAGTTATTGGAAGTAAAATCTGCAGTAATTTGCTCATGTAGAACAATAGATATAAGCTAATTTGCATACAATATGCATACGAAATTGGGTATGCATGTATTTACAGAAAACTGGCTATAACATTATAAATTAAAGAGCTATCGCTTTTATTTCTTTTTAATAATTTAGCCAATGAATCTACCAAACTATAACTGCAAGTGACAATCTCTTCGATATAAGTATGCAACAGGTGGATATTTTCAGATTTGTACATATTTTTGATGCTATCATTGCTAATGAACTTTTATACATAGATTATACTTTAGGTTTTTCTTCATAATAATCATGTATTCCACACATTTTTTCAAGATCTTTGTGCATATTTAATTGTTTTGGTTGAATTTCGGCAGAGAAAATGCTTCATTTCTCAGAGTACATGCAACACCCCAAATCTGTTATTTTCACCAATATGCAAGCAGTATTAATACGCTTCTGAGATTTTGAGCACGAAATTAGGTCCAGGATCATATGGTCCAGGAGCCATATGGTCCTAGCGGGTCCACATGCTTTTAGTTTGTAATTTGTGATATTATTTTTTCAAAAGTAAGCAGACTCTATAAACTTGAAATATTAGGCCCAAGGAAAGTCAATGTATGTTTCCGTAACATTTTTTTGCAAATCATAATTTGGCAAATATTTCATTTTCATTATTTGTAATTTTGAAAAAAAAAACAAAACAGCCATTTTACTAAACTTCGCATTGCTCATTACCTTACAAATTGTCAACCACCAACCCTACATTTAGAAATGATTTGCCAACAGTTCTGTGAGTTTAAAACTACTAAAATACATCCAAGATGTGATCACAAGAATAAAGTCCAGAAACCTTGATAGTTCTTAATACAAAATAATGAATTTTTAGGGATTTCAGCATCGCAAACGCGGGCAGAAAATCATTAACGCGGAAGCGGGTTTACGGGAAAATTAACATTGACTTTTCATACGCCTTTACAGGGTGTCCACAAAACTGGTGCTAGGCAAAGTGCCCTCGTGGAGGTGAAAAAAATATATTAGTGACGTAATATTTGCTTCATATCACTTGGCTTTTTTTTTAATACCTTTGCAGCATCCGATTTAGTTGGGGCAATGCAGGAACTTAGGCTACTATTCTAGAGAGGTGCGATACCAATAATTGTGTCACTTTTCATAGAATGGGATACAGAGTAAAGCATTTTTAGGTTTGATAGGGCTTATTGATTTAACTTCAGAACCTGTTAATGCACATTGAGAGAGTTCATTATCATTGAAATGGCATGTGCAAATTGATTGACCTGTGGTTATTTGTTATTTTCAATTTGCTTAAAGAACAGATGTTCCTTTTCCAGGAACTCTTATAAAGTGTGTAGCGGGCGAGGGGGGGGGTTTTGTGTGTAAGTACGTTATGTACGTGCGGGTGGTGGTATATACACGTAGGCTTGATTGTATACGTACATATATATGTGGCGCGAGCGGTCTATTGATGGTAAGGCATATATACATACACAGGGTACGCGTAGCGTTACGAGGCACTGGAACCCCTTGCTTTGAGGGCAAGACACTAAGGGTAAGTTTTAGGAGACAGAATCCTAAGTTGCAACCTTAATAGAGAGGCAGTTTACACAAGGTTATCGGGTTAGCTCTTTTGCGTTTCAGATTAAGTTTTTATTTCATGTTTCTCTCCATACATGTTTGGGTAACTTAAAGCAGTATACATTAGATTTCTTGTAAGAGTACAAGGGTCTAGACTCATATTGCACCTATGAAACAACTAGCTATAACTTTAGCCCCAAGACAAACGTTAGCATGCTTCAATTCAATTTCCAAATACATTAGAATAGATGCTCGGGCTCAACAAGGATAGATTGCATACAAATAGCATAACCCCCATTGGTGATAGTATTATCATTCATCTGAAGTTAGCTTGAAGATCGCTCCTTAATAAAGATGGCCCTTAATATTGAAGATCCCTTTTTACTGGAGGTCCCTGGCATGAACTTTACATCGAAGATGGCCTAAAACTTTGCATCGAATATGGTCCCCCTTTTCATCGAAGATGGCGCGGGTTGAGGGAATTTCTTCTCCGACCCACGCCGTATGCGCTCTACTGATTGGCTCGTTCACCACACATGACTCGCATATTTTATGCACATTTTATGCATAATATTTACATGATTTAAGTACTCCATAATTAATAAGGGGGCCAGATGACAACATTTTGGATAAAACTTACAAAACAAATCAATATAGTGGACATGGAATAATTTAATTTTCCATCCCCGCCACAGTGTATTATTTATCTAAGGTGTGCAATAACTTCTATTGTTTGATCATGCTATAAGTTTTCAACTGAACTGAGTGTGCTCTATTTTTATGTTCTTTACTTATTTCTGAAGTCATTTTAGAATATTCACTTTGTTTGTTTGCTCGTATCCACAAGTCATTGGTAATGGCTTTGTGGTGGTGTCAGGATTTGTTCAGCTAGTGTGCTGATCCGGGCCGCGTGTATCCATGATACGGACGCTCCTAACATGGCCCGCTATTTGAGGCCCGCTATTCACTGTGAAAAAGAAACATTGATATGAAGTAACAAGAAAAAAGATCTAGCATTATAATTGTGTGATGGATGAATTCTTTCGAATCAATAACTTGTCCTATCAACATGCATGATTGCAACAACCGAATCGGATGTTGTAAACGGTATTCAAAATCCAAGACTTCATTAATGACTTGATGTAAATACCACGTCACTATTTTATTTTTTTCACCTCCAACGAGGGTGCTTTTGCCTTGCACCATTTTTTTGTGGACACCCTGTATAATCTGTCAAATAATGATTCTTTGTGTGAATTAGACAGCCTCTAAACATAAACAACGTTAGCCAAGATTGTTCACATCAATTTCTTTGGGGTGACAATTTATTGGGCTCGTCCGGGATATGTTCCTTTAGGTATTGGTGCTGAATCATCTTCATGTAGGTCTCGAACAGTTCTATGGTAGTTTGGTTTAGCTATTCGATACTGTTTTTTTTTCACCTTTGATGTGCATACACGGTTTTCAATTAATAAATCTTATACTATAATTTTGACATAGATGAATTAGATGATACTTATTATTATACTACGTTGTATTTACAGGCGTTGTGTACGTGCAGTTGAGTGATCTGGTTGGATGTAACCCACAACCGTCGAAGTCCAAGCTTTAGATGTGGGCCTTCTCTAACGAAGTGGTGTCCGGTAATTTACGGTAGCTAAAGTTATCATTGCTGAACTATTTTGTCGAATTGTATAGTTCTTTTGCCTTTTCCCAGGGTTTGAAGAGTGGTAATTTATTTCGTGTTAGTCACCAATTGCGTAGTGGTTTCAAAAGAAATTGCTTATTTGTGTCATCTTTTTCATTGTAATCTAGAACCCTGATGTAGTAATTTAGAAATTTGTCAATCTTATCGCTGCTTGAAAGAGTTATATTTGAAGAGGAGCTGAGCTGAACACTAAGTGCCGGGTCGTCCATATACCCAAGATTTTTTTCGGCGATTTCTCACTCGTGAAAATATTTTCGAACTCTAATTTGTTATTGTACAACTTATCGATGCGCTTCTTTCCATAAAAATTTACAAATTCTCGCACATTAATGAGATAATTAGCTTGGGTCTCTAGGAACCCCCCCCCGGCCCCAACGGGAGCGTGATTTTATAAATCAAAATGAGCAACCCTGTGGCCAGAAATTTTTTCTGCTTATCTATGTTCTATGCATGAAACAAATTAATTATACATTATTTAATCAGAAAATAACAAGCGAACTCGTCTTTACGCGATGCGTAAATACGTCCCCGCCGAATGTCCCCATCACTAACAGTGATAAATGCAACTACAACACCCCACCCCTCCCCCAGTTGAAACCCGCAACACTCCACCCTCCCCAACACCCTGCAAATCCCACCCCTCTCCAAACCTCGCAACATCTTCACCCTTTCCCAACACCCCCCAACCCCCACCCTTCACCATTATACTGCACTATTGCCTTGTCTTAAGACCCCTCTAAGGTGCTATGAGTTTAAAGATGATGGATACGGAATGGGCAACTAGTTTGTCGGCATTGGTTTGCAAGTGGAAGGGTTTGAACATTCTTCATTGTCCTCAGAAGATCTTTTAAGCTTTGACTATTACAAGTCAAACGCTTTCCTTATTGGCATACCATCTCACTACCGATGGATCTTAGGAACTAAAATTTCGTGATTTAAGACCGTCAGTCGGGGAAACGAGCAATGGATTTGTGGTTAGGTTACAAAATTATAAACGTTGGATGGAGATAAGAACAAGGTTTATTGGATACTTTGAAAGCTTAGTTTTTGAATTGTACTAAGATATGTCCACTTTTCTAAAAGAAAGAGAACCAAAGAACATAACTGAAATGACAAACTATGCTAATCAGTATATTAAGGCATAAAAAACATGCTATTGCCGAGGTCAAGGTCAAAGATCAGAGTTCATTAGGTATCGCCTACAAATTTTGACAAAAGGGATGTCATAGGTCAAGTAATCTAAAGAAGAGAAATCATCAGGCTTTCATTAAATTTATTTCAGGTTCCTACCCCATTCCGGTCTTGAGATATTCAAGATTCTAGGCTATCAACTTAAATTTTGAAAGCGCCTTATTTTTCATTTTCCTTGCACCCCCCTGGCGGACACAGGTTTTTTTGGTATCATTGAAGCTGTAACCATGTAGATTTAGAATTTGCTTGTTTCCAACATAAAAGTGTCCAAAAGTGGTGGAAACATCACTTTTTACCATTTCATAGACTTTTTTCAAGAAAATACCCCAAAAATCAAGTTTTAACATAAAATCGTCAATTTACCAACACAAATATGATTTGGTCAATGAAAGCACATGTGCTATACAACTAAAATATGTACAGCAAATATGTCCAGAGTCTCTAATTTTCTTAATTTTACATTTTTAGGGCAAATTTTAAACATGATTATTATTGTATTTATAATTTCGGCGTACATTCAAATTCTGACATAGGTTTATTACGTCATATTGAAGCTCTGACGCAATAAATTGGAATCCGCTTTTGGCCTGGCACAAAAAATGTCCAAACGTAGTGTAAAAACTTTTTTTTACCATTTCACAGAGTGTTTTCAAAGCAAATAACCCCAAAATCATTTTTTGACATAAAACAAGTATTTCTCACATCGAGACTTGATTCTGGTGTTAAATGAACGCAAATTCCACTGGGTAAACAATATTGCTAAGCCTCTGCCATTTTTTTAATTTTTGTGTTTTGGCCAAAATAATCAAATTTTGCCCAAACCCATATTTTGACATTTTTAGGGGAAATTTTGCATTCTTTTTATTATATTTCTAATGTCCCACATTCAAATGTTAACAGTTTTTTGATGTCATATTAAAGCTCTGACACAGTAAATTTGGAATCCGCTTGCACATGGGCACAAAAGATGTCCGAAAGTAGTGTAAAATAAACTTAATCCATTTAATGGATTTTTTCAAAGAAAATACCCCAAATCAATTTTTGAGCATAAATCAAGTATTTCTCAACATAGAAAGCAAATGAAAGCAAATGACATGCCTAAGCAAAATGTGTGCTAAACGTGTGCCAATTTTGTTAAATTTTGGTGTTTTGGCAAAAAATGTCAAACTTTCCCCCCCCCCCAAAAAAACCCATTTTTTTGACATTTTTAGGGAAATTTTGTATGATTATTGTATTTCTAATGTCACACATTCAAATGTTAACACAGATTTGTTGATGTTATATTAAAGCTCTGACACAGTAAATTTGGAATCCGCTTGCGCCTGGGCACAAAAGATGTCCAAAAACTTTTTTGCCATTTAATGGATTTTTTTAAAGAAAATACCCCAAATCAATGTTTGAGCATAAAACAAGCATTTCTCAAAATAGAAACATGATTCTGGAGTCAAATGAAAGCAAATTACATGCCTAAACCAAATGTGTGCTAAGCATGTGCTGCTTTTCTTTAACTTCTGGTGTTTTGGCCTGAAATATCAAAATTATGCCCTAAAGCCTATTTGTTGACATTTTACAAGATTATTATATTTACTAGGCAGTTCTCGGGTTTCGCGATCACCTGGATTGAATGATCCTTGGGTTTTGTGGTTCCTTTGACCTGGAATGACCCCTGATGACCTTGTTGTGATTTTTGAAATTTTTGGCATCAACAACGACCCTGCCCACCAAGTTTCGTCTGGATACACCAAAGTTTACCCCATTTGACCTCCTTTGACCTTGAATGACCCCTGATGACCTTGTTGTGACTTTTAAGATTTTCGGCATCAACAATCAACCCCACCCTCCAAATTTCATGTCCATACACCAATGTTTACCCCATTTTACCTCCTCTGACCTTGAATGACCCCTAATGACCTTGTTGTGACCTTCAAAATTTTCGGCATCAACAATCAACCCCACCCTCCAAGTTTCATGTCCATACACCGTTTACCCCATTTTACCTCCTTTGACCATGAATGACCCCCGATGACCTTGTCGTGACTTTAAACATTTTCGGCATCAACCCCGCCCACCAAGTTTCGTCTGGATACACCAAAGTTTAGCCCATTTGACCTCTTTTGACCTTGAATGACCCCTAATGACCTTTGATTCACTAACCAATACAAACTCGGTCTTCGGAAGGTCAAGGGGCACCCACCCACCAAGTTTCAGGAACGTGCAACCCTTGGTCTCCGAGAAAATAGACGCGGTCCATTTGACCTCTTTTGACCTCAAATGACCACGATGACCTTTGATCCACTAACCAATACAAACTTGGTCTTCCTTCGGTCAAGGGGCATCCACCCACCAAGTTTCAGGACTGTGCGACCCTCGGTCTCCGAGAAAATAGACGTGGTCAGACACACAGACAGATAGACAGACCACCGGTATTAATATATAGATAATTTTGCACATTCAAATGCTGACATAGATTTTATGACGGCATATGGAAGCCCTTACACAGTAAATTTGGAATCTGCTTGAGCCTGGGCACAAAAACTTGTACAAAAGTAGTGTAAAAAACTCTTTTTACCATTTCATAGTTTTTTTTTCAAAAAA
Organism: Ophioderma brevispina; assembly: GCA_023653785.1. Lineage (NCBI taxonomy): Eukaryota > Metazoa > Echinodermata > Ophiuroidea > Amphilepidida > Ophiodermatidae > Ophioderma > Ophioderma brevispina. The sequence goes on along the minus strand of JAMKCH010013890.1, from coordinate 16,498 downwards.
ATACCCCAAAATCAATTTTAGAGCATAAAACAAGCATTGTTTTCAATTTGCATTTTAAAAATATAGCTAGTTAATAGCTAGTTGACATTGACCCTTCATTGCCAATTTCAACTTTTTAGCACCTATCCCGAATTTACTATGGCAATTTGAAGTTTAAACAAGTTTTACCGTAATTTCCTCATATTTGGTACCCGTCGTTCTCCAGGCTCCTATATTACAAATAGGTAAACCATTAAATCTTGAATATCTCAAGAACGCAATGGGGTATGAACCTGAAATCAATTTTAAATGAAAGCTCTGCAGCTCTGATAATTCTCTTTCTGATGCTTTACATTTACTTGACCTTTGACATTCCCTTTGGTCAGAATTGGTAAAGACACACATATGACCTCTGATTGACCTTTGACCTCGACAACGAAATTTGACCTCATATGTGACCCTTCATTGCCAATTTCAACTTTTTAGCACTTATACAAATACATACTGACATGAGGGGCTCTGGTTAAAACTATGCTCCCGAGGTGACTACATTAGTGCTATTTTAAGAATAGAATAGAGTCAGTATATATTTGTTTTATATACTTCATTAAGAAATTATGTTTGCATTTTCATTCAATAAATTTCACATCAAACAATGCATCTCGGTGAATGAATGTGGTAGTAAAATAGTACCTCTGAGCCATAAATAATACTTCTGAAAAATGAACTATTTACGGGTGGGCGTGGCTTAGGGGTACTATTTACGGATGGCACCGATTTCTCGCCGCATAGTTGAACTATTTTTAATCAAGTGAAAGAGTTTCAACCAATAAACAATCTTAAATTTAATAATGAAGTATATAATACAATCTAAGTGCTGATGGGATTGTGCGCTTGGCCAGCTGCCAGCCCAGATGAAGCGAAATGATTGTGACAATTTCCTGACAGTAGGTAATAATAGGCAAGAGCCCTTTGCCTACTTGTGTAAAAGGCGCTACATAAATCTCATTATTATAAATGTAATCATCCCATCATTGTTGATTCCAGTTCAGAGTTATGATTAATTCAAATTACAGCTCCCTTGGTATTGTGATCTCAATGAATTTCAAAATCAAACTGAAGTTAAAAATCTCTCACGGACATAATTATACCGCAATCCTCCAATCAGATTGTGAGGCTTCATTGTAATTCAAAGCAAGCCCATTCTAGAGTGGGCAGTTTTGCTTATTTACAAATTTCTCCAGTTCCCGTTTCTGTCAAGAGCTGGATCTTACCAATAAGTGGTGCTATACCATTGCCATACACAATCAGATTGGGCCAGCTGAGAGTGTTGCCACAAAATCTACATCTAGAATCTAGCTATTAAGAGTTAAAATAGCCATTGGATCAAATTTAAATAGATTTATATTAATTATGAGGAATTAACATAACTCGCCTCTTAAGAATCATTCTAAATAAATTTTATATGCTGTCATTTGTATGGAAGGATGCATGCCCACCCACTGATCACGCCTACCAACTTGCATTTAAGACTGTAAGGGAGAGATTCAGCATTAGTACCCAGGGGCATACTCTCTATTCTGGTCAGGAAGCCACCCATATTACACAAGCAGCTGAGGCAGCTTAGTGTAAAATGCGAACGAGAAAGCGCTAGTGAATTCGGCAGCCTTAACGGAATAAAGTGCAGCATCACATGCAGTTTACAGGCGCGGATCTAGGAGGGGGCGGAGGGGGCGCGCGCCTCCCGGTAATTCTGCAAAATCTTGCAAAATCAGCCCATTTTGGACAAATTTCAGCCTTCAGCCCCCCCGGTAATTCTGCAAAATCTTGCAAAATCAGCCCATTTTGGACAAATTTCAGCCTTCAGCCCCCCGGTAATTTTGATGTTTTTCAAATCCTGGATCCGTCCCTGGTTTATTCCATTGAGGCTGCCAAATTCACTAGTCCTTTTGCTTCCACGTTTTATACTAAGCCGCTGGGGCCGACCAGGTAACCTTATACTTACCGTGTAAATCGCAGTCCAGCTGACTCTGAAGTTTCCACTGCAATCTCTAAGTCTAAAATAGATTAAAATTTTGCGTCAGAAGTGGGCCACTTGAAATTTGGAAAATATGTGCACTAAAGTTCATTCTTTAGAAAACCAAAATTTCAAATGAATTGGTGGAGCAAATCTGATTTTATAGCAATTTTTCTGCAGGATCAAAATAGCCAATAATCCTACCTTAATTCAAATCTTGCAACCAATATTGCATGTTCAAGAAGCTGTTACATTGCAATAACTTTATTTATTCTTTACTCTGGGTCCATATTCAGAGGAAAACTTAAAAATTCCTCTGTTCTTCCATATGCCCCAGCAACAGTAATTTAAAATTCAAATAAAAACTATCCATACGCAAATTGCTACCTTTATGTTAAAGTTATAACTTTTATTGCATGTAAAAGTAGTTACCATTACAATTACTTGAAATTCTAAGTGTACAAGTTCCTATCATATCAAATAAAGTTGCCTATATACAAATTGCTACCACATTCACAAGTTTTCAACTTAAAGGTGGGCGACCCGATCGGGGGGGGGGGGGTCTCAACATTTTTTTGGGTAGGTATGTGCCTCCCGGATTTCAAAAATTGAAGGTTCCAGAGCTGACTTGAGGCCCCCTAAAAATGGGGTCTCCGGAACTAGGTTTTCAAAAAATTAAGCTGCGATTTCCCTCAATTTCATACTACTTTTTGCGGTTTTGAAGAAAATTTGGTAGAATATGGCTTTGGACATGAAAAGTAGGGCCTCTGGAACTGAAATGGTCCTAAAATGGGGGGTCTCTGGAACTGAAAAAGAGCCTGAAAATGAGGGTCTTATAGGCGGCACATACCCATACTTCATCCCAATGTGAGAAATCCACCCCCCCGGCGGCTGGACTGACCAGATTCAAAATTTGTAATCGGATATTCTTGTTCAATTGCTTTCATATGAGGGAGAAAGCATCAAATGAAAATCCAGTGATGCAAATTCGACGAGAAGCACAGAATCGATTCTCGCAGTGATTCTCGTAGCATCCAAATATGAGAATCAATTTCTCCCATTGAATCATGTATTAAAGAGACATGAGGAGATTTCCAGAAAGAAGCGCCCCCAATTTTTCTCGAACTTAGGTTTTTTACATATTTGGAATGCTTACCAATGTATTAGATCACACCTGAAGTGAATAAGCCGAATATGCCGTCTTTATGTAATAAGATGATGATTTAGTACTTTCTGTCATGCACGACAGAAAGTCAAAGCATGGTTTTCTATGGGGAACGATTACGATAGCAGGCAAGTTCAAAACAAGGTTTGCGGTTTTCTTTTGCACCTGTTTGTCTTCCAAACGTTCTCGGTAGGTGGTCTACAACCGATCCAGTGAAATTTGAGAGAAATTCACATACTAAAAAAATCTCCTCCTGTCACTTTAAGTGTTGTCATTTCAGGTAAATTTGATTCTCGCACACTCAGATGAATTTGCATCCCTCACCCACCTTTAGTTCATATCATGTTCAAATCAAGTCATTAACACTACCATAACTTAAAACTCAAATGTAGTTGTTTATGTGCAAGTTGCTACCATTATGTACAAGTTCTTAACTTTTAATTTAAAGACACTATCAGTGATTTATCCGAAAGAGTCAAAACTCCTGAAATTTACAGGAATAGCTTAAAAGTGAAGGATAAGTCTGTAGAATTCTTATAAGTTACTGTTTCCAACTGAAGAATTGACAGAAAAGGAAGAAAACGGCAGTGTTCAAAGATACGAATCTCCATTCAATTACGTGTTGTAGTAAGTGTCCGTACGGAGAGTAATGACTAAACTTTCAGATTTTGTCCTTAATAGGTTGCTTCTGGTCCTATTATTTGCAGGGTATGTTACGATACCTATACTTGTTACAGACATGCAAAAATCCGATTTTTGGTGATTTTTTCGATTTTCTCAGTTAGCAAATCACTGATAGTGGCTTTAAACCATTATTACCATCACTGCATGTGCGAATAGTTGCTACATTTACCATCATAGTAATATTTGATTCACTTCAAGGGAATATCTTTGTGCAAGTTCTTATACATTGATCTAATTACTAAACTGTTACATTACATTACTCAAATATAAAGTCTAAATATGTTAGCCTAGACTTGTCTTTAAAGGGATAAGCAGTGATTTGCTGATCTGAAACATTGAAAAAATCATCAAAATTTGTATTTTGTTACTGGCATGGATGTGCTAATTAACCTGAAAAAGGTTGGCTTGAAATCTGTGTATTAAAGACAAGGCAGTACTTTTTATCTGATTCTGTAATTTCTATATGTGCATATCAAAATTCTGACTTGAGATAAAAAAAAAACCTTTCCCTGTGAATATCCCAGATTTAGAAGCATAATATTGTGCACCATGACCTGTACAGTTTGACCTCAAACACAAACATTATTGATCTTTGTGTATTATTTACAGGTGTAAACCACAATCAGCTGTTTAGTGCAGATTTTGAGACGGAAGATGGTATGACAAATTTCCTCAAATACTGGTGTTTTTTTGCCTGACATTAAAGTAGTTACGGAATTGCACATACTTAGCTATGATTTATAAGCTAAAAATGCATTTCCACATCACTGCTTATTCCTTTAACTAGAAATCATTAACCCATATGAGTTAAATTGTACATAAAGAATTTTCCCAAATATCATACAGTCTCCCTGCATCTGTTTTATCTATTACTTGCCAAGAGCGTTGTTACATGTACATATACAAACATGTTAAGGGAGTATTAGTAATATACATAATCAGAATTTAGTAACATCAAACAAATTTACTTATAACTAAGGTTACAAATATAAAATGATTAAAAGTACAATAACATTATTTTACATTCTATACCCAAAAAAAATATACAAAGAGGAAGCTTTTGTCAATGTTTTTAATAACATTCACAAAGGCTGGGGTCACACAACAGGTTCATCATATTTTCATTTCCCAATGATGATCATATAATAATAAATGAATGGCAGTAGCAGCGCTCCTATTGTCACCCGCATCACATACTCTCGTATTTTACATTTTTTAGGTTTTTGGCAAAATTTGGCTTAATTTTTTTTTATCATGCTTGACAAATCCACAAAGTGGCAAAATATTACGTCACTATTTATGGAGTTTGTAATCATGGGTTTGTGTCGTCCTTCTCAAATTAATAGATCCTGTGTTTTCACATCTGCCTTATTTCAAAATTTTTACTGGTCGTTTTATTTGTCGATCTGAATAAACAATTTCACATAGAGACCTATTATGTCGTATTTTTTTTCATTCCTAACAGACAGACGTTTTTCACAAGGTTATCTTTTAAAATGCATTGAAAAATATGACGTAATGCATTGGGTTATTTGGGTAATTATGTATTTCTTTTTCTTTTACCATACAGAAATGTAACTTTGTAGCTTAATTAGAGGGATTTAATTTGTAGTTTTATATTTCAGTTATGTTAATTATTAATTTCATGATTTTCTTCAAAAAGTACTTATTATTTTAAAATTTAATTTTAATTGCATTGGCATAAAAATGTCCCGGTATATAGATTTTTGTCCAATCTACGACTTTCTCAGACAACGTGTTTTGTAAATAAAACAGTATGTGATATGGGTAACAACACTGTAACATCATAATGCATTATTAATACATATTGCTGGTCACACTTGCACCACAACCCACTCACTAATGCCTTTAATGTGGCTCTTCATGGTTCACAGAGCAGTGGTATAACCAGAAGGTAGGGGAGAGCTGCCTCCCCCCCCCCCCCCCACTTTGTGGGTAATTTTGACCCCCTGTGGATTCAGTGATTTGAACACACATGCCAATGTACAGGAAAAAACATAGGCCTATACTGTACTAACTTTAATATTGCTTGCCTCCTGAAAATATAGTCGATGGGGAATGTCCTTCTATGCTGTTGTTTTGTCGTCCCCATCGAAGGGCTAGGGGAAAACCACGTGTAATTCATAATTAATTATTAATCATATCGTCTGTTTCCCACAAATAAAACATTTAAAAAACTTTTTCTTTAAAAAAAATAAAATGTCACTCCATTCATTTCCCAATATATCAGTGAATAGTGGATACACATAGACTGCAGCAAACATGGAGTTAAGATATTCAATCACCGGCGGTATTGCGGTGTAGAAAAACACTTCAAAATCCCTTTCATCTGGGAGTGCAGGAAAATTGTTATATTGGCGGCAGCTGATGAGATTTCAGCTGTTACGCTCTCCAATTTAGACATGATTACTTGTCCGACAAAATACTTAACCTCATCACAGATAAATAAATAGTGAGCTTTTATAGTGCGTGTTCAAGTAACTTTGGCCCTATTTTTCATCATTTTATTAGAAAAAGGAAGAAACATGAACAACATCAGGAGAGAATGTTGTGGGCAGCTTGAACCTACACACTTTTGCAGAACCAAAATTCCGTAACTATTGCTGTAATTCCGTTCTATTCAATTTACCGAGTTTTCAGAAAAAAATTAGTGTCAATGACCTATACTATAATGTCCTGGTTATGTATTGTGAGAGAGGACGGGTATGTGTCACTCAACCCGAATCGTGGAGCGTGTAAACACTGGCTATAACAATGGCCCTCATACAACGGCCAATTGTAATATCTTTAGTCATGGTTAGCTGAAGTCTATACATATCCATTGGTCTCTATATTGGGATGGGAAAAAGAAATTGAGGTGACATTTTATATAATTTGAATAATGTAAAAAAATGTACAAGTTTTATGTGCGGGAACAGACAGTATGTGATCGTAATACTTTATTAGTAATTTCAGTTGGTTTTCCCCTTAGCCCCCCAGATGGGGACTACCAGAATTGATACAGTTGGTTTTTGGTTCCACGTACCATGGTCTAATATGTGTCCCCCTTTTGCCCCCTGCAAAAAAAACTGTTATGCCAATTTACCCGAGTAAACACCATGAGGTAAAAAACAAGCGCATAGTGTACATTTGTTTCACAATCTGTCATGCCAACCAACTGCATTATCAGTGTTGCCAACAGACCACTTTAACCCGCCCAATGGGCTTCTTTTGAATAAAAAAGTGATTCCTAAGTGCAATTTTCAATGGGTGCCATGGCTAGCAGTAAATTTTGTCCCATAGAAACCAATGGTTAGGTAAAAATTGGCTACTTTTTGCCCTCCTGGTGAAGCACGAACTGAATTTTGTTGGCAACACTGGCATATTGTAGGAATAGAAGAGAATAACACTTATCAGGCTACCAATGGCCATCATAAGCCGTATACAATCTCATGCATAATACCAGGTAATATATATCAACAGGGAAAAAACCTCATGTGTGGCCAAGCCATAGCTGTATATGCAAAATTTATATATACATCAAATATTGATTCAATAATAAGTATTGCTTATTACAGGGGTTTCAAAATTGTGTCAACTTATTGTCATTCTATTCGAGCAAATAAATTGTTGCATTGCCCTCCAATGACTTGGCCACAAAAACATTGGGTTGTGAAAGCACCCAATTGAGGCAATTGGGTATTTTAAACAAATAGTGGAGAATTAGCCTACAATGTCACAAATATAGTGTTTTCATGTTATTTAGTATAACAAAATTGGTTAAAAATAGGGGACAGCAGTCCCAAATAGGGTATCCATTTATGAGGTCAAATCAAAAGAGGACAACATAATGACCCTAAATTACCACTGATGGACCTTTGAACACCCCAGCTGTTATCCCACTAAGACACCCTGTCTCATGTATTAGCATACCAACAATTTGAACGTGATCTGATCACTGCACTGAAAAAGCTATGCAGGTTGAAAAAATCATACCAACCCAATGCATATTACTAGAAAACAATATGACCCCTAAGGGACCCTGAACTGATTTTTGACCTCATCTGTGACCACAGATAAGACCCCTTGTCTCAAGGTATTTACATAAGCTACCCAAGTGATAAATTGATCCATCCATCATCCATTACGAAGCTACAGTAAAGTTGAAATGTCAACCAAGGTGGCATCTAAGCAAATATGGACCCTTAGTGACACGGACATGATCTTGACCTAATCTGTTACCCAAACCTAATCCCCTTGTGTCAGCATAAAACTTTATCCATCACTGCCATAAAAAATTGCAGTGAAAAAGTGGCCAGACACACAGCCAAAACACAGGAATCATGCCCACATAAGGTCTTTCCCATTGCATCTGATGGCCTTAAAAACAGTCCAGACCTATGCCACATCCCCCCAGCATTTCACTGCAAAGGCAGGCAACATTTTATGTTGTAAGTTATGGAAACAGTGATTTACGCTAAAGAATGGTCTGAAACTATGGGTGGCATTTCTTTAGAAGGCGGTCCCAAATACTTGGAGGGTCATCATTGTTGATGGGGGATTCATAAATTAAAAAAACATGGGAGGGTCAATTCTTATTGTTATTTCAAATTCATAGACTCAAAATGACATTGAAATATGGAGTAACCTGTCCAGAAATGGCCTCGAAGTATCTAAAATTCAAGAATATTACTCCTTATATCAATTTGAGAACAGGAGGGGAGCAAATAATTAGGCTATTATCAATAGGGGGTCTACGGGTAGATTCAGGTTCTGAACCACTAGGATTGCCTGCTTTTGCTATCACTTGGAACATTGTCATGAAGCCAAAATAATAGTTGGAGCATCGAGAATCTTTTCCTTGCGAAATTGGGATGAACTTAAGCTTTAGATTCATGCGGTGGAGGTCATATTCTCATACATCTAAACTAAAAATAAGGGTTTTGTTTGCATATTTTATGCAACTTAACTCGTAAATATGACAATATGTCAAATGCCCCAGCTACACAAGTGTTAGCTTGCATATGGTGATATAGTCCCATCCTCATACCATTAACTATAAGCCTGATCATGTATTTTTAGTTTTGAATAAATTATGGAAAGAACCGCCATTGAATATGCAATAATTTTCAACAGCATAAAAGAGGGCATGGAAGCTTGCTATTGGCCTTCATATGAGCCCATCCCTTATAGCATACATGATAACCAAAAAAAAACCATTTTTGCATAATTATTCAAATTAGCTATGTATATATTTTGCCCTCAAAATCTGTAAGGTTTTTAAAAGCTCTTGCCCTCCATACCATCCACCAATATTTCATCACTACAGCCCATACAGAACTCCAGATAATAGTTATTATGTGTCTCTTCTGACTTTGTTAAGGTGAGATAAAAAAAACTTGCAAATTAAACTACAAATTAAACTCAAGGTCAATAAATATCACAATTTTAAAACACCCTAGTTGTAAGACAAAAATTCCTCTAAGTCTACTGTGCACTTGGTGCATTTAGAGTTTTGTCAAAATTCCCATTAAGAGAATTAATTATATACAGGGTGATCCAATGATCACTGGTTTTGCCTATTTTGTATTTTGAACTGTAGATTTGTAGTTTAAAATTGTAAAGAAATGAGCTCCCAATAGACTTTCCAAAATGATTTTACCGAACCATGATTACCCGATGCGTCCCAATGGGTCTCACATGCAACTGTTGGCATCACATACTTACTCAATTTTTTTTTCTTTGCGCAACACACATGACTGGCAAGTGCTTGTCAATGTACGCGAGCATATAAGGACGCCCTCATACATTTTTGCTCTGAACACTTCTGAAGTTCATTTTAAAGGTCTATTGGACACACACATTGGAATGAGAGCAATTAAAAAAGTCTCCCAGAAAACTACAAAGCCAAAAAGCTTTGGTTATGATTGAGAGGACCTCTGAAACTTTGTGTAGAAGACTGCAAGCAAGATTATGGCAGATTTTAGGTATGATTACTGCGCCAAGACATCGTTCAGGTGATATAACAAATAAGCTCCATCTGATGATAACTATTGCTGTCATCTCAAGCATTAAACCCCTGAGATCTACGGCCAATTTTATTGGTAATTACACTGGATTACATGATCTACTTAACCAATCAGAGACATGGGAAGAAAGCTTAAAAGGTTTGTACAGCTATATAGGTCTACTGTTATTATTATTATTATTATTATTATTTTGATTGGTTTACTCTGAGGTTACATCATGTTATTCATGTAATGAGCCAGCAAGAGATAATGTTAGAAAGGTGTAGACCTCAGAGGGCTAATTTGCAAAATTTAAAAAAAAAAAAACAAAACAAAAAAAAAAAATGGATATGTAGTTACTAATACATTCCGGCAAATCTACAGAGGGTGTTGTGAATCAATCCCATGACGCATTGCAATGTGCCTATACTGTAATGTAAAACACACAGGTCAGTACTTAGGATAAAAATTGTTCCAATGTTAAGGAACCACAGAACATGTCATAAATCATGCTAAAATTCCCCTAAATACTAACACTTTGTGGGCTAAAAAGAATAAAAGTGTGGGTTTTTATGTGTGATAAAGGATTGTTGTGAGATCACATGACCCTATGAGGTGAAATTTCCCAAAACTGGTGCATTGTGGGATTGACTCAATAACACCCTCTGAGGCAAAAAATAGTAAAACAGTGCGTGAGTGCACTGACAGAGAACTTCAACAATAATTTGTTAAAATAGTATCACTTCATTCAAAAAACACATAACTGCTTTTGACCACGAATCCTATTCAAAATATGTTCAAGATGTTTCAACCTCCCATCACAACTATCCAGGTGTGTGCCACCATATGACTCGCGTGTGCTATTTCATCCTTGAATGGGTGGCTGGGGTTGAATCGGGAATGGCATGACTTCTACCGAGCAGAGTAAGTACATACCCACCTCGAATAGCGCAGGTAGGGAAGAGGGGAAAAGTCAAGGCATAACATATAAGCAAAAAACTATTCCATAAGACACATATTATTTTCAGGGGACGGTTCCAGAAATCGGTAAAGCAGTGGCGAAAGGAAGAGTTATATACTGCGAGTACGGAAACAGAATTATTCATGCAGAGAACTCTTTATTGAAGTAGTATTATTTGTTGATAAGTAGCAATATATACGAAATTCCTAGCTATAATACAAGTGTGTAAAGAGTTATGTGAACAGTTCAATTGTGTGGTGATAAACACACCATTGTTTAAACACTGCTGTTTACCCTACTTTTCCGAGTCTGGAGCCCGCCCCCCCTGTAATAATGCATATATAAAAACATTTTTTAATTACTAAAAAATCATCTACACAATTCACACAAAAAAATCTCAAAAGGCAAACAAACTTGGAGGGTACAAAGTCTGCAGACATTTCTCCTCTACCACAGAATATATAATTCTTAGTCCTTGAAAAATATATGCGTAAAAAAAACGGTCAAAATAATAATTTTTACATATTTGATGGTGAAATACACAGACAAAAAGATTAGTACTGTTAGAAACACTCTAAAGGTTGCTTGCAAGTTCATTCCAAAGGGACAATTTTAGATATCCAAACCTAACAGAAATCATCTTGTGGAGTGCAAGAAAGACAAGAAGAAAGTCAATAGCTATTCATTCCATATGCACGTTTTCTTCCAAAATCTTTAAGAGTTTAGTAGTGTGGCCAGAACTTTCGACCCCTTGATCCTAGCCAGTTATATATAAGTTATAACACATAAGTCAGTGACTTACAAGATGGCGTCCCCAAACTGTTTTTTGAAGCGGAATTGGAAATACCGATCTGAAAACACCAAACAAAGACTAGGCTTGTTCTGACTTTCATTTCAATGCAGTTTTTATTTGCCGATTCTGAAATAGACCCTGGGAAATCAATTAATTTTGACACACCATGTGTTAAAAAATGAAATTATTAAAAAAAAAATAGGGATTTTGAACGGTCCTAGAGTCGTGTGGCCGTGTTCTAAAGGATAAAGTTTAAACGAAGCATATGAAGGAAACTTACTCCGTATCATGTGCTTTTGCCCATAATGTAATAAGGACTCTATTGGGATCTAGAGTGGTACCCATTGGCCAAATAAAATATTGATTACTTTTGTATCATTCACCGTTCACACAGGAAGTACCAACATAAAATTTTGCACCTGTTATCACCGGGGTAGCGTACGTCGCACAATTTTCCCCAATTTTTTTCATAGACGTTTAAAAGTATCCACCTGGTTGCAGCCACAAGTTGTTTCATCATCTAGCGACTGTGGTTAAGATAATAAAATCCTTGTTATCATAAAGTGAGCATGATGTATTGCAACCGGCATGCTTGGCCGCAATACTTGGATTTTCTTCAAATATCTTGCGATGGCCAACGCTATTTTGGATGATAGCAATGTCCTCAGCAGTCAGGTTGATCATACCACTGTTACCATAAATTTCTTTAGCGGTGATTCTGATGACAAGAATCAGCTGCGTGGCAGGCCTTGCAAATTCTGTCTCCCACTGTTGTTACCATGGCAAACCTGGCATTCTAGAAAACAGATGTAAACAAAGGTGTAAAAACAAAGTGAACCCTACAACAACACCAATTGAGGTTAAAAACTGTTAAAAATAAGTACATGTAATGAAATAACCATAAGAATGTGACCCCAGCTCAATAGGGGAAATGTTATTTTATCACTGCTGTTTGACCATGCAAAACTCTTATTTAGATCATTGTGGTGACACATTTGACAACTGATATAAGTAGGGCCATGTACAAAGATCACAATTTGTATGTTACAGCACTGCCACACCAGCAATTAGAGGAAAAGTTCTTTGAATTTTACAGACTTGTCGATTTGATAATCCATGATACTTACTGTTTCTAAACACTGCCCATGTCACACCTTCTGATTGAAAATGTGTAGGTTATCCGGAGACAGCATCCAGAGGTTCTGTGTGTCATAAGGAACACCTGAACACAAAAGAGGCTGATATGCTGCAGTGCTAGATCGAGTACCGCTGAGAGTCTCAGGGTACTTCTGTTTTGGAACAACACTCATCATGGCAATTGGTCTATCATGTACGGGTGGTATATGGTATGGCTGAAGAAGCTTTATCTGTGACCGTGAACATGGAGAGCCTTTCCCACCACAACAGGAATACTGCCTGCTATTATATATCATACCGTTACAACAAATGGTTGACAAAGCTCTTCTCACTGACTACCCCTCCACAGCAAATATTCTCTGCTGGGATCTCTTATCAGATCATAGCCACAACACGTCCAGTGGAATACATAATGAAGTACCCCATGGCAGCATGTGTGGTGTGAAGGGTCAATATCGCCTCTGTGCAAAATGTAGACTGTGCCAAGTCTCGGAGAGGGCAAAATCGAACTGCTTCAACGTGCTGACATGTTGTATGTGGTTTGTTGATTTGAGTCCCACAACAGCTCTTACCAATGGCCTTGTGGTGGAGGTATTAGCACAGCAAGTTGGATCTGTCTGCAATGTTGAAAGCGAGCCTACCACAACACCCAAGCAGGAGGAGTCAGAAGATCTTGGATATCTGGCATAAAAAACAAGATATATCCATTTAATGTTAAAATTACAAATTGATAACAGGTACATATGATGCATAGTAAAGTTTGACTTCCAAACCAATATGATTTAAAAGTTTTTATTCCACACACTGTCACAGTTTGACAAAAATTTTGATTGTTTGATAATATTGGTAGAATTCATATCAGTTGCTAAGCTTGTTATAGTACCGTGCAAACTATGGACCCATTCAACGCGTTGTAACTCTTGCAAAAAAGATATTGAGCAATGTTCAACTTGAGAGCGTGGGTGACCTGAACAAAGCGTCAAGTGATTGATCCATCGGTTAACGCTCAGACTGAAGTACCACCAAAGCATTGAGTCTACACTTTGGGAGCAACCAATTATAAAATCCAGTTGAATGCTTATACCTTTACCCACTATGCCATCACAAATATGTGTGTCTGCTTGATGATACATGGACACCAAATAATGCTTCATCAGGCCTGTGGGCTATGTTGTCTGTACACATTGTTCTGCCTCCTTCTGTAGACAACAGGCGATTCCTGGCAAAACAGTTTCAACGGGTGTGCTGGTATGGATTGATTTCCACAGATGGTCAGCCTGTGTGCAGATATAAACTTGCTGTGAATTTTCCAGCTACATGACTTAAAAATGCCAATTCTAATTTTCTTAAAATAACACAGTAACATTTTTGTTACCATGAAATGTCAATGCCAAAACATCAATGAGGGGTATTTAGACTATGCTCTAACTAGCCTTTTCACTAATGGCCTCAGGTATATCTCAGGTATATCAGTCATGAAACTTCATTGGTCTGGAATTTAAGCCAATTGAATGCTTCCCCATGACTAACAGACAGAGGTGGAGTCCCTGGTCCATGCCCCCCCTCCATTGTGGTGTGTCACTAAACCATTACAGATCAACAAAATCATAAATAAAATGAAGGACTGCACTCGCTCCCTCCTCTTCTATGTAGCCCAAATGTTGTGTCAAAAGAGGAAGGAGTTTAGATTAGAATCACAACTTTCAGTCCCTGTTTACACTTGAGTTCCACAACCAAAAAAAGTGTGCGCGGATTTTATCCTACTAGTCCATCACAACATTGACCAAGCTCCATCCCACCCCAGGTGTGTCTACTATCACCATTACAAAAGGTCTCATCTGATGCAGAAATGAACTGCCTCTTTTCATCGCATTTGAAATGGTTTGGATATTACCAGGCATCGTCAAGAAAGATACTTCCACAAGGAACAAGATGGCAATCCTCCTTACGTCTGACTTTCCTTGATTTTGGTACAAAATGTGTTGGTTGTTAGTTAATGCAGTTTTGCCACAAATGCTGAAGTAAAAGAAACTTGTACAAGTGCTTAATTGGACTTTTTCCATATTGATGGCATTTTGATGCTCCATCCATGATTTTTTTAAATGACCCCCTTTAAATTACCTTTGGATTTTATATAGAACCTCTCCCCCCCCAAAAAAAAAACATGCTCCCATATATTTGTGAGATGCCAACCTCTAAACTAAATCTCACCTGGCCTGGTGTTGAGGTAATGTCTATGACTTATCTTTACGCAAGTCTGTGTTACTGGGGTGAAAGCGTTTCATAGAAATGCCACACATTGGCGCTCGATCTTACTCCAACATTTGTGGTTCGCTGTCATATGTAACTCCCATACAGCATATCTATAGTCCGGATCATACAGTCGTCCACCACACTTGAGTTCTCCTAGATGTTTGGCAATCATAAAAAAAACCCATCAGAAACCAATCCCTACAGCACAAGATTATAACATTTTTTCATTGCAAAACATCCTTTGTGTTAAAGTTTTTTATGTAAAATTTTGAAATTACCTCAAATTGTTTCTTTGCAACTATTTTTGTTTCATGTGCTGGTAAAACTAAATGATAAACTAAACTGTGTAGCATGTGAAAATCCTCAACCAAATTTACATGTTAAAATCATTGGCCACTACAATTTTTTAAAAAAAATAGGGAAACAGTCCCAAATAGGCTGTCCAATTATTTTGTAAAAGAATAAGAAAGCAGATAATGACCCTAAAGTGACCCTTAGTGGACCTTTGACCTTCCCATCTGCTACCACCCCAAAAAAAACCAAATAAAAAAGATAAAATTCATTGCCGTCATGTATAGAAACATAACCAAGTGTGGAACTTGATCCATCACTGCACTAAAATCCTAACATTAAATTGAAGTGCCAATGAATAAAGTGTACCGAAAGTGTATACTAGAGCAATATATGCCTAGTGACCCTGAATGGCATTTGACCTCCTTCTCTGTTACCCCCACATAAACCCCTTGTCTCAATGTCCAGTTGAAGTTCAATGACGATCGGTTTGTCTGTAAATGGGTTAATGATGTTATGTAACTCCCCATCCAGGCATCCATCTTATGATCACAAAGGAAGGCCCCTCCACAACATGGTAGTGGGGCAAAAATTTGTAAATTTTCTGATAGCATTTTAGAGATGGAATTTCCAAAAAATTCTTTTTAAGTGTTTACAAGATTTGCCTATTTGCTAAAGGCTTAACAATTTTTTTTTTTTTTCAAATATTTATAAATCTGTTTACTATCAGCTGCTATTTTTCAATTTACTAAAAGTATGCCATGTTTGTTGTACAAACTCTACCACAGCCTGCTGACATGTGCTTATTGCATTACTTGTGACAGGCATTCAAACAAATATTATTATATTACGCTATTATCACAAGGGAGAGCAAAGCCCAGTCTTTAGGATATTAGGCTGGTATGTTCTCAAGAAGTCTAACTTAGACCCAGGTTTAAACGAGCATTAGTCCTACATGAGTGGACCTTTTTTTCCTTTACTGAAGGTGTGCCATAATGGGACAAATTCCTCCTGGGATGTGCCAGAATGGCTTATCCATGAGAATTTTTCTAACCTGTTTTAAAACTTTCTTAGTGCGTTGAAGGACAAAGGTCCACTCATTAGGACTAACCCCTGATTTAAACCTGGTCTAATTTATACTCCCTTTGAGGAATTCCAGCCCTAGTCTTTGATGCTGGAGATCCTGGTTGAACCCCGGGGACTACTTGCA